>SKCR01039974.1:0-75899 GCA_019454045.1 Zanthoxylum bungeanum
CAAATAGAAAAAGACATCAAATTAACATTTACTCCTAAATCACATAAAGCTTTACCGATATAATGTTTTCTAATGGTGCATGGTGTTGGACAATTATGAGCCATAGCATCACTATTTGTACAGAACACGGTGTTATTGTACAAAATTAACTATGTGACGAAGGAAATTGCTCTTTTATCATTTGTAATTGGATTACCAAGATACATTAATGACAGAAGGTCCTTATGATTAGTTCCGGATTGATATGATATGAGGCAGTATCAATCCATAAAGGTTTAATCATTAAACATCCATAGTCGTAGTATTATCGAGACATGACATCAGTAATACGTAATAGACTAGTATTGCACTTGTGCGCGTTGTGAGGGCATAACAGCATAGTTTTCATATATTTAAGTATTGGATACTTATGAAAGTGCGATAGGAGGTTGTGTTTTACCGATAGTATGGAAAACAGCTTCGCTCTGGATAGACCCGGTGGAATCCCATTGGTAGTATGTCTGTGTGTCTATGGGAGTCTGCTTTAGGGTAGGTGTATTTGGTCTTAACCTGAGACTTGCACCGCTAATACTTACGACAATCGGTATACTTTGGTTTTGGTCGTCCAGGGCTTTAACCGGTTCTGTGTATGACTCTTCTAGGTATTTCGAGAATCGTAATGATGTCAAGATGGAAGTATCACTTCAGACATATGGAGATGATGATCACGTAGGATACGAAACTGGTGCTCTTATATGCTGCAGCTATCGGGATATTATGACAAGGTCATGTTTATCGGATTATAGAGACTAGTTACCAGAGATCCGACATGTGCTTCGTACGGGGCAGACACATTCCAAGCCCCAGGCCTAGCACTTGACATCCGATACTGGATTGACATACACATATACTACGTATACTACGCCTGACATAGATCGTATATTCCTTTAAGAATATTTATGGAGAATTGGGTAGGCATGGCGCTTTGCTAGAAGGCAACATTGTCTTGTAAATTGGTAAAAATGTAGTACTAGGTACGTACGTGTTCGGATAGTCTGACGGCCGTATTTACTGCCAACATATTTGGGGATCTCATGGGTCACTTGCCGAAGATTCACCGATGAAGTTTGACTCACACTTTATTAATATGGGATTAATTAGATGAGAGAGAAAATTAATCTGGGATTAATTACGCAGATATTTTATCTGGGATAAAATACTATTTAAAGAGAGAGAACGATTAATTTCGAATTAATCAATAAATTAATATATTCGATTTGTTAAAGGAAAATGGATTTCAACGCGGAATTAAAATTAGATTTTAATTCGGGCAAACGAATTAATTCGTTAGCGATGTGAATAGTAATTTTACTTGGCATAATTATTTAATTAAATTTGATTTAATTACATCGCAATGGAAAATTTGTTAATTCGTAATTGGTGAATCCGAGCCCTGAAGTGTTTGCGGGGCCGCTCATATTTTGAATCGAGTTGGGCCCACAAGTCACATCAAGCGTCAAATCATTAGTCATTCTTGTGATGTAAGTCACATCACTTTCAGTGATTGACACAATGTCACTATTCATGATTGATGTATGTGGTTGGAAAAGCTTTTGAAAGCTTGAAAGACATTTAGCATTATTTTAATATAATGATATTTGACTTTTGAAATTGTGTATTAGATACACAATTCTTAATTCAAAAAAAATCCTCTCTCTCCCTCCCCTTAGCATTCGGCCACAATGGCCTTCTTCTCCTTCTCTTCTATTTGGCTTTGGAAGCTAATTTCTTCTCATTTCTTGGCAAGGCCGATAATCACAAAGAAGTTTAGGAAGATTTGTGGTAAATTTTCCATGTCTAGCACACCAATTAGAGTCTATACAAGGTGATAGGGAAACTCACTTGTGAGCATGGAATCACTTCACATAAAGCTTGGAGCTTGAAGATGAACATGGAGGACAAAGAGCAAGCTTGGCCGAGAGCTTCATCCATAGAGCACAAAAGTTTTGTCCTTCGACGTATCCAATCTGATCCATGTAAGTATGATTCCTCCATATTTCTTTGAGTATTCACACATGATTTTCATTACTTAATTAATCCCGGGACTATAGTAGAAACCCAACACATGGGACAGTGAAACTGCTAGGATCTTTCAACTTCGGGGGAAGTTTCCTCTGAATGATGCCGCTGCATTCTTATGTCAATACTACTGTCTCATAATATCCCAATCTACGCTTTTGTGAAAGAATGTCTTTCATGAATTTAACATAGCTGGCAATTTATTCCAAGGCTTCTGCAAATGGGATGTTGATATGCAGCTTTTTGAAAACCTCCATGAATCAAGCAAACTGCTTGTCCAGTTTATTTTTTTGAAGTCGCTGTGGAAAAGATGGAGGAAGATTGATTCTTTCTTGATTTTTTTTCTTGTTTTTTCCCTCCATCTGTGGAACTGCATCTTTTGGAACTTCTTCAATGGATGCCTTGATTCCAAAATCTTTGTTGATTTCAGTATCGCTTTTCAAAGTTATGGCTTGGTATTGCTCCTTCCATCGGTTCCTTGGATTTGGTTCTGTGTTCTTAAGAAGGTTACTTGGCGATCTGTAACTCTGAGCATTGGCTAGTTGTCCAATTTAATTCTCCAATGCTTTAATAGAATCTGATTGGCTCTAAAATATAGCATCATATTTTTTTTTAACTAAGCTAGCATTTCTACTATTCCTGGTTTTTTTTCATGCTTCTGGATTTTGTTCTGTTGTTGGAATCCAAGTGGTGGTGGGTAGTTCTTTTGCCCTGAATTGTTGCTCTATGTGAAATTGGGATGATTCCTCCACCCTGGGTTGTAGGTGTTGGAATAAGGATTGTTCCCCTATCTATTGAAATTGTTGACATAATTTACAGTTTCTTCATTTGGTTTGGTTCTGGTGCTCCTCCATATGGTGAACTTGTGGATCCGATATTACCGTGTGTGCTAAGAGTTTCCATGAATAGGTATATTTGATCCAGCTTGGCATTCATTGATGTGTTGCCTCCAACTTCATTAATTCATGAAATTCTTTGAATCATGCTCCTTTCTGTTAGCCATAATGAATTGTTGTTGGCCATTTCTTCAATTAGTCCCAGGCTTGATCTCATCTTTTTGCCATTAAAGCTCCTCCAGCAGTAGCATCAATTTTGGTTCTCATTATTCTAGAAAGTCCATTATAGAAAGTTTGGACTTGTAGCCACTTTGCAATCTCATGGTGAGGACATTTCCGGAGTAAATCTTTGTACTTTTCCCAAGCTTTGTAGAGAGATTCTGAGTCTTGTTGCTTAAATGATGTGATGTCATTTCTCAACTTTGCAGTTCTGGCTGGTGGAAAGTACTTTGCAAGGAATGTGGTCGCTATAGTGTTCCAAGTGTTGGACAATTATAACCCATAACATCTCTATTTGTACAGAACATGGTGTTGTTGTACAAATTAACTATGTGACAAAGGAAATTGCTATTTTATCATTTGTAATTGGATTACCTAGATATATAAATGATAAAAGTCCGTATGATTAGTACCGGATTAATAAGATATGAGACAGTAATAATCCACATAAGGTTTAATCATTAAATATCCATAGTCGTAGTATTATCGAGACTGGACATCGACAATACGAAATGGGCTAGTATTACACTTGTGCGTGTTATGGAAGCGTAACGGTATAGTTCTCATATATTTTGGTATTGGATACTCATGCAAGTTTAATAGGAGGTTCGCTCTAGATAGACCCATCGGAATCCCATTGGTAGTATGACTAAGTGTCTATGGGAATCCGAATCAGGGTAGATGTATTTGGTCTTAACCTGAGACTTGCATCACTAATACTTGTGACAATCAGTATACTTTGGTTTTGATCATCCGGGGCTTTAACAGTTTCTATGTACGCCTCTTCTGGGTATACTAAGAATCGTAGTGTATTGGGTGTGATGTCAAGATGGAAATATCACTTCAGTCATATGGAGATGATGATCAAGTAGGATACAGAACTAGTACTCTTAAGTACTGTAGTATAATATGACTAGGTCATGATTATCCGATTATAGAGACTAGTTATTAGAAATCTGATATATGCCTCGTACGAGGCAGACACAATTCCAGCCCTAGGCCTAGCATGTGACATCCGATGCTGGATCGTAATGCGTAATATTATGTATACTACACCTGAAAAAGATCACGTATTCCTTAAAAGAATATTTATGGAGAATTGGGTAGGCATGGTGATTTGCTAGAAGCCAACATGTCTTGTAAATCGGCGAAAATGTGGTACCAGGTACGCACGTATTCGGATAGTCCAATGACCATATTTACTGCCAATATATCCAGAGATCTCTTGGGTCGCCTCCTAAAGATTCACCAATGATATTTGACTCGAACAGAATTAATCTAGGATTAATTAAGAGAGAGAGAAAATTGATCTAGGATTAATTACAGGAAGAATTTATCTGGGATAAAATTCAGATAGAAGAGAGAGAACGTGATTAATTTGGAATTAATCGGCAAAGTAAATTTAATAGTTAAATTGGATTTTACTATTTAATTTATTTATTTGGGCTAAAATAATATATTGGATATATTAAATGAAATCGGATTTCAAAGCGGAATTAAATTGAATTTTAATTCTAGCGAACGAATTAATTTAGAATTAATTCGCAAACGACTTTTGTAATAATTTTTATAGGCATTATTATTTAATTAAATTAGATTTAATTACTTCGCAACAGAAAATTCGTTTAATCAGATTAAACGAACCCGGCCTGTGCGAAGTTGCGTGTTGAGTTAGCCGACTTAAATTCGGAATTTAAAAGTGGTGGGACCCACTTCACTTACATCAACATGTTAGACATGTGATGGGAGTGGTTAGGCTTAAATCTTGGATTTGATTTGTTGAAAGTAAATTTGACTTTACTTATAACACACTCAAACCAAATCCTACACTCAACATCAATATAAATTAACTTGTTGACTTTGGAAGTTAAAAATAGAGTTACTATTCACAACATCTTCTCTCTTCTTCTTTAGCAAAAACCGTGAGCTTCATTTCTCTCTAATGGAGTTTTGTTCAAAATTCTTGTAAGCTAGCACTTTAAAGAGTCAAAGAAATATGATAAGGAGACTTACCCATGAGTTTGGAACAACAAAGAGGGCTTAGAAGCTTCATCATCCATGAGAAAGTTTTGAACTTCCACCGATCATTGTGACTATTTTCCACAACCCCTTTTGATTATTCACACACAAATCACTCTTAGAAGATCTTGGCATGTTCTAGGAACACTTACACCAAGTTGTGATGGAACCTGCTGGTAATGAATGTAGCCAAGCTTTAGCTCTGTCTTTCAAGGAATATGGGAAAACATGCAATCTCATTGCTTCTTCAGCTGTTCAGTTGTAATTAAAAGTGCCGCAAAATTCCAGGAAGTTGCTGAAGTGGGCTTTAGGATCTTCAGTTACGTTCCCCCAACTGAACTGACTACTGAATCATCTGAATGCATGTTTTGATATCACACGCATTTGCTAGAAAAGAAGGAAGTACAATACAGGAAATGAAGCCGTCAACCACCGGAATGGTTCTGTCTCGAATGGGAATTGGTGGTGCAACATCCAAGGTTCAAGTTCCACATTAACGATTGCTTCTTGGCCTTCTTGCCTTTCCCTTCTCAACTGTCAGATGGTTCTTTCAATCTCTGGGTCAAGTGGTCGGATTTCAAAGTTTTTGGTTCATCTCATATAGTGTCTGAGAACCTGAAACAAGAGAAAACAAAAACAATAAGTAAAAAGAAATTAGATACAAGTAAAGGTATCTAACTCCAAAACTAATAGCAAAAGATAAATACTCCACGGCAACGGCGCCAAAAACTTGATCGGTATTGCCACACACATATAATACAAGCGCACGTATCGTTCAAGTAGTATAAAAAGTATCGATCCCACGAGGTTTAATGTTAGGTTTGTTTCTAGGTCCCAAGATCAAGCAAGACATGAAAACAATGTGTGAACACATCAACGGAGTTAGCGGAATACTCACATCGATTGGTGGTGAGACGCGGCAAGCAACAAAACTTGAAAAACCCAACTGCCAAGGGCGTGAACTGCAGTGATGTTGCTCACTGTTTTGGGCGTGAAGATGGTCCTTCGTCAAGCTCCAAGCTTCGTCGAACGGATCCCGCCTCATGGGTGAACCTCCCTAACACCTTCGCAACTCTCGTAAGTGTGCTAGCACTTCTGTTTTTGCAACAAAAAACAACTCATTGCCTCCCATTGAGCTCACGGCAGTGAGCTGAACCAGTGAAGAGAATGAAGCCCCTTGGGCGTGAGGAAGAGAGAAGAAATTGGAGGGAATGTGTAAAGGTTGACTTGTAAAATGAATTACCAAAAAGCTTTATATATTTTTCCAAAAAATTAATAAGCATTTACCATTTAAAATATCAAATAAAATAAATGGTAATCAATTACACATCCACCAATCACTATTCCAACAACACCCATCACTATTCATTGTCACTTTATTAAAGTGACTTGATGTGTGTCTATCAATCAATCAATCACTCATATCAATCAATCAAATGTCACATCACTCAAAGTGACGTTTGATTTGACGCTTGATGTGATGAATGACTTGACGTTGGATTTGACGCTTGATGTGACTTGCGTGCCGCACTCGAATTCGAAATACGAATGCGCTCGCAATCACACTCGGGCTCCGGTTCGCTAATTCCAAATTAACGATTTTTCCGTCGCGTCGTAATTAAATGATTACGCCTAGCGAATTCACTATTCACGTCGCTAATGAATTAATTCCAATTAATTCATTCGCCCGAATTAAAATCTAATTTTAATTTCGTGTCGAAATCTAATTCGTTTAATATATCAAATATATTAATTTACCGATTAATCCAAATTAATCGTTATCTCTCTTTAGACGATATTTCATCCTAGATAAAATATCTCTGTAATTAATCCTAGATTAATTTTCTATCTCTTCTATATAATCCCAGATTATTTATGAGTGCGAGTTATGCGTCATCGGTGCATTATCGGAAGCGACCCATGAGATCCCGGATAAGTTGGCAGTAAATACGGTCATCGGAGTATCCGAATCGCGTACGTACCAAGTACTACGTTCTACCGATTTACGAGACAAAGTCGGGTTCTAGCAAAGCACGAAGTCTACCCAATTCTCCGGACATATCCATATAGATTATATAAGGATCTATATCAAGCGTAGTATACCAAGTATTGTGTATATCGGCCCAGTATCGGATAGTCACGTGCTAGGGCTGGGGCTGGATAAGTGTCTGCCCCGTCCGAAGCACATGTCGGATGTCTGGTAACTAGTCCCTATAATCGGATATACATGACCTTGTCATAATATCCCGATGGCCGGCCAGCACTTAAGAGCACTAATACCGTATCCTACGTGACATCATCTCCAGTATGACTGAAGTGATACTTCCGTCTTGACATCTCACCCAATACTCTACGATGCTCAATATACCCAAAATCGGCGTACCAAAACCGGTTAAAGCCCCTGACGACCTCAATCAAAGTATATTGATTGTCGTAAGCATTAGCGGTGCAAGTCTCAGGTTAAGACCATACACACCTACCCTGATTTCGGACTCCCATAGACACATAGTCACAATACCAATGGGATTCCGAGGGGTCTATCCACAGCGAAGCTGTTTCCCGTATCGTCGATGAAACACAACCTCCTACCGCACTTGCATAAGTATCCAATACTTAAATATATGAGAACTATGTCGTTGTGCCCTCACAACGCGCACAAGTGCGATACTAGTCTTTTACGTATTTACCGATGTCCAATCTCGATAATACTCTGACTAGGGATCTTTAATGATTTATCCTTCGTTGATTGATAATGTCTCATATCATTCTCAATCAAGGAACAAATCATAAGGACCTCTCATCATTTATATATCTAAGGTGATCTAATCACAAATGATGAGAGCGCAATTTCCTTTGTCACATAGTTAATTTGTGCAACAACACTATGATCTGTACAAATAGTGATGCTATGGGTCATATTATCCAACAATCTCCCACTTGGCCTATAGCCAGTCACTCGAGTGCCTAACACCCGAACTATGTACGGTTGGCTCAAATTGCTGAGAAAAGGTTTCGTCAGCGGATTTCCATGATTATCGCCTAACGCGATTTATACGATCATCACATCGCCACGATGTATGATCCGAACGAATCAGATGATATGTCGAAGTATGTATCTGGATCGTTGATGAGACCATTAATTCTTTAGTCTGCGCTGTCGCCTAGCTCAGCTGCTAACAGAACTATATCTAATCTAATTAGATTTATTATTGATCCAGATGGCTTCTATTGCTGCCTCAGCTGCTGCAATTAATCTGCATTTGTTGTTTATTTGGTAACAGTATCTTGCTTAGAAGATTTCCAGCTTACTGTACCGTTATTTAAACTGTATAGTACCGTTTGCGACTTTCAGTCATTTTATCGGTTTGGAAACTTGCAGTAGTGATCCCAGTCACTTCCAGTTCTCCTTCTCCACAGATTAAGACAGCATCCTTAGATCTCTAAGATTCTAACGGATGTTCTTAACATCAATCCAGTGACTATCACTTGGATTGGCCTGATTGTGAATCCATATGCTCAAAGCGTATGAGACACCAGGTCACGTACATTTTTCAATGTACGAGTTCTCGCATAGTTTTAAACAACTTAATCTATCCCAGTAGATCTTTATTCCTAGAATAAAGGTTGTCACTCCCAAGAATTCTACGGAGAATTTTCTTGAAAACCAAGCTTTCGCCGATTGTTTTATGGGAATTCATTTCCAAGAAATGATATGTTATCATTATTTTATAAAGGACATTCTTGTCAGTGCTGCTCCCCACTAACCTTCTTATATACACAAGAATCATTTTCGTTTTGAATTAAATCATAGACCATTATGATTACATCAAAAGATGATTCCAAGAACCTAATGCTTGCTTCAATCCAAACATGGATCGAATAACCTGCAAACCTTGTTTACTGTTTTAGTACGACAAAATCGTCAGGATGTTATAAACATCCTCCAAAGGGTTTCCGTTTAAGGAAAGCGATTTTGATCTATAACTGACACATTTCATTAGTGAAACGTGCAGCTACTGCAAGCATTATCCAAATGGATTTCATGGCAACAGGTAAAAGTTAAAAACACCGTTATTAACCAATGTTGATAACGATACCTTTCCGCACAAGCCCAGCTTTGTACGTTGGTATGTTGCCATCCATGTATATCTCCCTTGAAGACGTTTATAGTACCAATAGGCACAATGCCTTGTGGTACAGCAACTAGTGTCCAAAGTAGTTGTTATACATGGAATCCATTTCGGACTTATGATCACTTTGCCATAAAGGGAGTCGACACCTGTATCATTCCTCAAACGTAGTCGGATGGTATACCTCAACAAGATTGACATCTTTATGAGGTGAGATCAAAACCCATACCCTGGGTTGTTTTCTGACTCTCTCCGATCTACGGGGTTCTGTGTATTCGAAGATTAATGGTACAAATTCATCATTTGATGAACTGTTTGTGTTCCATTAAGGACTTCGTGCCTTGAACAGTATTACTCTCATTATCCGATTTCATCGAGTTTTACTGTCCTCCCACTGACCACTTGCATATCGTATTCCTCTTAGGAAAACCGCATGGTGAGCAACAATTACATTGTTCTCTTGTGAGAAATGTTTAAGTACTATACTTATGGTTTTCCCTAGGATACCTACATTTGGCATTTACCGATTTGGGTTCTAGTTTGGTATCATCCAAACGTAAGCCTAGCATACCCAAATCAAAAGGAGTGTGAAACCCAGTTTCTTTCCAGTTCATATCTAATATGAAGTCTGTCAAACAGAATTTTAATGAACCTTATTCTAAATAAGTTCTGCACTGTTAACGCTTATCTTTGAAGGAAAAGGTAGCTCAGAGCGACTCATGATTAACCTAATCATGTCCAACAAAATTCGGTTTCTCTCTGTTCGGACACACCGTCAAACTGACGTGTTCTAGGAGGAGTCCTCATTTGAAAGAAAACTATACTCTTTCAGGTATAAATGAAACTTAATGCTTAAGTATTTTCCAATACGGTCTTACCGTGACGGCATAATACTTCAGCCGATCTGTTTATCTATTTCGTGTCGAAACTCTAAAAGTTTCCGATTTGTGTTCTTCAAAAGAAACACATAACCATAACGTGATGCACATCCGTTAAGGTCACGAAATATTCATGTCACATCTAGCCTAGCTAGATATGGGCCCACTTACTTCACCATGAATAGGGCTAACAGATCGGTGGCACATATACTATTACCAAGTAAATAGTGTTTTAGGTACTTTACCTAATAAACTAGATTCATAGACCTTCTTTGAATAGTCAAATTAGTCCTATACCCACTCTTCAAAGTGTGGATATACGAGTCTTGTTTAATTGTGTCCCAGACAACAATGCCACAAATAAGTCTATTCTGATCAAATCAGTTTGAGCTAACTATTTGTCATTTTATATGTTTGAGATTTTATTTATATTCAAAATATAAATTCTGTTGTATACATCTAATGCGTTTATCTCAGTATCATCTTTATATAATGAAACACTTAGTGTTTCTAGAATATAAAGGTTCATCCACAATGGATTAAACACTGATATAGAGATAATGTCTCTAGTCAAACTAGTTACATAATTAGTTCCTAACTTAAGTACATACCCAAAGGGCATTCCTAAACTTAGGTATCTACGGTCGAAACAGCGACTTTCATCACGTTTCCGATTCATAGATCAATCTCAGCTTGAAGTCAGTATCCTGCTCATAGCAGATTCTGACATCAATACATATATTTTATGTACCACACCAAGTATTTAAAATCTAATTTCAATACCAACAGTGAACATAACTTTGACAAAATTTTTAAAGTCAGAGCCTTGCTCTTTCTTTAATTCCTTCGTGTCTACCATATCCAAACGGTAGTCACTTTTGGGATATGTTCATTATCCTTTCAATATTTCACAAACCTTTGGCCAAGCCTTGGTTTTAGAATATTTTAATGATGTGCACCTTGTGCAATATGCCCAATTGCAAACTTTGACTTTTCTCCTCTAGAATAGTCATTAATTCTCTCGAATTACATATTGCAATTTTAAGGGCTTTGGTATATATAGTTATTTTTTATCAAATAACTAACCTATTATTTATTCCCAATTGAAAATTAATCATTTAAAATATATATTTTAAATATTCACTTTTCAATTCTTTCTTGATTTCAATAGTCCACTATTTAATCAATTTATTATAGGTACTATTTATTATAATGATTATCATAGTCCAACTATACAATCAAATATGATTTAAATTAATTAACCTCAATTATTTGATTACTATAATCCAATTATAAAATCAACTGTAAATCGAAATTAATTAATTCAAATATATTGATTACTATAATCCATTATATAATCAACTATAAACAGTCCAACTGTTTTTTAAACAACAATTTAAATATTAGTCAAACTAATACTTTTAATTTATTTGACGAGTGATATTTGTTTGAGCGCGTATGGCGAGTAATTGAACGAATATTGCAAATTCAATTCTTGCCTCCCACTATTTTTCGTCGAGCCTCTAACCCTCTGTCGAGTACTCGGGAAACCATGTTTCCTAGTGGGCTAGGATCCCGTTAAAGTATCACACAATCTTGACTTTGGCCAACAAATTTTATGATAGTTAACTAGGTAGATCTCGAAGATCAATTGGATCCCATCCAATTCCTATATCCAGTAGGTGGACGTCCAAGTCCGAAACATATTATCTTATATATGCCTATATATCGAATATATACCCTAACCTTTTTCCTCTGAATCAACTAGGCGTTGGCTTTGGCACAACAAACCTAATGATCCCAGTCAAGCGTGGACCCATTGACCATGGAAGCTTCGTAATCAATGTCGTTGAACAAGAAGTGGTCTTCACTTTGGCCAACAAACCACGACTTGGACAAGACACCAATATGGAACAAAGCCTCGTGATTCAAACACATCTTCGACGGACAAGGGCTTGACTTTGGCCAACAACCCATGCCAATCTAGGATCTTGAGTAAGAATCACTCAATGGAAGGAAAAGACGCATGATATTTGATGAGGGCTTTTCGCGTGCAAATTGGCTACCAATTTAATTATCTTTGTTAAGGTCTCATCATCATACACCCTTAAACATGCATTCTAAACACACAATAAAGCGAGTATGAAAATAAAATAATAATGATATGCGGGTGGATACTTAACACATTGATCCTAGATCAAATCTCTCCCTTTCTCACTCGAGCTAGCACTTGTATTACTTCTACCCGTTACACTACACTTCTAAAGAAACCTCATTTACATTGAGGGGAATAGGTGAGAAGAGAATACAAAGAGAATAAAGGTGATAAGGCTGGACACGCAGGTCCAATTTAATAAATCAAATTTATTACAATAATTTCAAAAATTGCCCCACCCGACTAATATCCATCCGATATACATTATTCATTCATCACAACCACGTATTCACACACAAGCATGCTATCAATCAATCTAATCAAATTAATTAATCTGACAATTATGTGATCATCCAATGTTCAAACAACGATTTGATTTTCTTCGAGTCAAACTCGTTTTTACGAATAAGTACTCAAAGTACGAATTCTCGAATTAAATTAAACTACGTTATTAAATCCAATTTAATATGCATTCAATTCCAATTCGTTAGTTAATTCCAAATTAAATATTACACTTTAATAATAAACCTTTTACGACTTAAATTCAAAATTTAATCGTAAACGTCAATTCAATTAAAGTCTAATGGGCTTTTAATTGATTTCTTAAGGCGTGGAATTTTGGTCAACTCGGGTCAATCCGAATAACCAAAATCCAATCCGGGATTTACCCCATAAACCCATAAATCAATCTTGGCCCATTAGGCCCAATCAAACTTTAAAGGTTCATTAAGTCGCAATTGGGCTTAACGGAAGTGGTTTTGGGCCTAATTGGATCCAATCCATTTGGCCTAAACCCAACTTGATAAAGTCAAGCCCAATAGGCCCAATTACAACATTAGAAGCCCAAATCCAATTTAAGGCCTAAATAATTAAATCACATGAATCCAATTCCGCAATTTATTACCTAAAGTGCATTACATGATTAATCACCTAAATCAATATGTCTAAAACACTTAATTAGTCCAATTAACCATGCTAAACATCATCATCACATGTCCAACACATAAATGAAAAAATCAAACTCATTACATGCTTTAATGCTCTCGGCCAAGGAGGGATTTTGTGTTTGATTTGGTTTCAATCCAATTGAACCCACAATCGACATTAAATCAACATCCTAAATGATTTCATATACATCCAATGTCATAAAATCAAAAAATACCAAGACATTAGGGCATAGATACAATTCGGCCAAGGTGATAACTTTGGGGATTTTATGTTCAATTCAAAATCCAATCCAATTAGTTTCAAATTAACATTATCTTTAATGATTCCAACTCATCAAACGAATCAAAATCAAAAAATTCCAAGAACCCAAAATCAACATTACATTCGGCCAAGATGAAAAAATTGGGAAAAATTGATCCAATCACATTTTGTTGAAATTGATCAAATCAATCTTCAATATAACATATATTAAGCATGCTCAATCATCCAATTTCGTTAAATCATGCTCAAATACAAAATACCCAATTTTAAGCCCTACATTTTCATGCTTGAACCTTTAGCTCATGATGCCATTGTTAGGTTTGTTTCTAGGTCCCAAGATCAAGCAAGACATGAAAATAATGTGTGAACACATCAACGGAGGTAGCGGATACTCACATCGATTGGTGGTGAAACGCGGCAAGCAACAAAACTTGAAAAACCCCACTGCCAAGGGCGTGAACTGCAGTGATGTTGCTCACTGTTTTGGGCGTGAAGATGGTCCTTCGTCAAGCTCCAAGTTTCGTCGAACGGATCCCGCCTCATGGGTGAACCTCCCTAACACCTTCGCAACTCTCGTAAGTGTGCTAGCACTTCTGTTTTTGCAACAAAAAACCACACATTGCCTCCCATTGAGCTCACGGCAGTGAGCTGAACCAGTGAAGAGAATGAAGCCCCTTGGGCGTGAGGAAGAGAGAAGAAATTGGAGGGAATGTGTAAAGGTTGACTTGTAAAATGAATTACCAAAAAGCTTTATATATTTTTCCAAAAAATTAATAAGCATTTACCATTTAAAATATCAAATAAAATAAATGGTAATAAATTACACATCCACCAATCACTATTCCAACAACACCCATCACTATTCATTGTCACTTTATTAAAGTGACTTGATGTGTGTCTATCAATCAATCAATCACTCATATCAATCAATCAAATGTCACATCACTCAAAGTGACGTTTGATTTGACGCTTGATGTGATGAATGACTTGACGTTGGATTTGACGCTTGATGTGACTTGCGTGCCGCACTCGAATTCGAAATACGAATGCACTCGCAATCACACTCGGGCTCCGGTTCGCTAATTCCAAATTAACGATTTTTCCGTCGCGTCGTAATTAAATGATTACGCCTAGCGAATTCACTATTCACGTCGCTAATGAATTAATTCCAAATTAATTCATTCGCCCGAATTAAAATCTAATTTTTATTTCGTGTCGAAATCTAATTTCATTTAATATATCAAATATATTAAT
Source organism: Zanthoxylum bungeanum (assembly GCA_019454045.1). Lineage (NCBI taxonomy): Eukaryota > Viridiplantae > Streptophyta > Magnoliopsida > Sapindales > Rutaceae > Zanthoxylum > Zanthoxylum bungeanum. The sequence goes on from SKCR01039974.1 coordinate 14,759, forward strand.
TTACCGATTAATTCCAAATTAATCGTTATCTCTCTTTAGACGATATTTCATCTCAGATAAAATATCTCTGTAATTAATCCTAGATTAATTTTCTATCTCTTCTATATAATCCCAGATTATTTATGAGTGTGAGTTATGCGTCATCGGTGCATTATCGGGAAGCGACCCATGAGATCCCCGGATAGTTGGTGGTAAATACGGTCGTCGGAGTATCCGAATCGCGTACGTACCAAGTACTACGTTCTACCGATTTACGAGACAAAGTCGGCTTCTAGTAAAGCACGAAGTCTACCCAATTCTCCGGACATATCTATATAGAATATATAAGGATCTATATCAAGCGTAGTATACCAAGTATTGTGTATATCGGCCCAGTATCGGATAGTCACGTGCTAGGGCTGGGGCTGGATAAGTGTCTGCCCCGTCCGAAGCACATGTCGGATGTCTGGTAACTAGTCTCTATAATCGGATATACATGACCTTGTCATAATATCCCGATGGCCGGCCAGCACTTAAGAGCACTAATACCGTATCCTACGTGACATCATCTCCAGTATGACTGAAGTGATACTTCTGTCTTGACATCACACCCAATACTCTACGATGCTCAATATACCCAAAATCGACATACCAGAACCGGTTAAAGCCCTTGACGACCTCAATCAAAGTATATTGATTGTCGTAAGCATTAGCGGTGCAAGTCTCAGGTTAAGACCATACACACCTACCCTGATTTCAGACTCTCATAGACACATAGTCACAATACCAATGGGATTCTGAGGGGTCTATCCAGAGCGAAGCTGTTTCCTGTACCGTCGGTGAAACACAACCTCCTACCGCACTTGCATAAGTATCCAATACTTAAATATATGAGAACTATGTCGTTGTGCCCTCACAACGCGCACAAGTGCGATACTAGTCTTTTACGTATTTACCGATGTCCAATCTCGATAATACTCTGACTAGGGATATTTAATGATTTATCCTTCGTTGATTGATACTGTCTCATATCATTCTCAATCAAGGAACAAATCATAAGGACCTCTCATCATTTATATATCTAAGGTGATCTAATCACAAATGATGAGAGCGCAATTTCCTTTGACACATAGTTAATTTGTGCAACAACACTATGATCTGTACAAATAGTGACGCTATGGGTCATATTATCCAACAATTAATTCTTAAGCTATTAATTTGTGAAGTCAAATTTTTACAAGTATCTAATGGATTGATTGTTTGATTGGATGGTGACTTGGATTGTGACTTTAAATTAAAAACAAGTAAATAAAACTGCAGGAAAGTAGATTTTAGGAAACTCAATGTTAAGAAACTATCCAGGGTTGTGAATCTTTCTAATATCTTTTAAAGATGAAGTGGTTATCTTATGTTTGTGTAATATATTGGTTTACTAACCTGGAACACAAAATTCTGCAAAAGCCTATGTCGATGGTCAGATGCAAATACCAGTGTAACCCAATTAATCATATGTCTATGTCGATCAAGTTACCTGAATTCATTAAGATTAAGTTCCAATTATGGCTACCTCCGCCCGACGGGTAAATGTCTATCCTCTAAGGAAATCTATTAAAGGGTTATCTATCCTCAAGAAAGATAGTGGGCTATTAAGTATAAGGCTGAAACCTAAAATTCATTTGTCAAGTTTATTTTAAGTTTACCCGATCAATCTTATTAATGGCCAGTTAACAAGAAGCATTAAGCTTAAGACTCAATAAATAAACCTTTATATTACCCATAACCCTTTATAAATCGGTGATATTATAATTCATCACAACCCCAATTAATGGATTTAGTTATGACATATATCTAAGGCTAATGAAAGCTTAAATGAAATAAAAGACATAAAATAAATGCGAGAAAGTAAATGTGGAAAAGTAAATGCTGAAAAGTAAATACTGGAAATTAAAATTGTAAAAGTACAATAAAAGAAAATGCTTAAAAGATCCACTTTTATTACTTCTATTTTAGATATCTCTCTTATTATAATATATAAACTTTACGTGATATTACCAACCAACCATTTAGGTGGTATCCTGATTAAAGTTAAATTAATAATTAATTACCAATCGACCAATCAGGCGGTATCCAACTTAGCCAGGTTAAAACCAATTTCAATAATTACCGACTGACCAATAAAGCGGTATCCTTATTAAGTCAGGTTTTAAATAGTTTATATATTATAATTAAGGGAGATTAATCTAAATATTAGTACTAAAAACTTTACCTTTTACCCCAGCAGGGGGAGTTACCTCCTCATTACTGAAAAGCAAATACTGAAAAGTAAAGAAAGGAATGTACTATTGCGTAAAAGTAAATTACAGAAAGTAAAGAAAGGAAAGTGCGAATGTAGAAATTAATTACTGAAAACTACAAATAAACAAACAAGATACAACATTCTTAGTATTCTTAAGAAAACATGAATTCAAATATGAAATTTCAGCCTGAATTTATAGGCATTGATAAACCTAGCGCGTCGTGAAGCTCCGTGAATTGCTGCGACAAATCCAGATCCGGTGACACGTGTCCTGGCGGCATCTATAGCTGAATTATTATACTGATGTGGTGATGACATGGTGATGTCAATTATCGACAGCATGTGATGGTGACACATGGCACGGTCGTATTTTAGCAAATGGCGCACGTCAACACGACATATTTTAGAAAACTTCTCTGATTATGACACGTGTCCAGTGCACGTTAGCAGACTCTGACGCACATTAGCGATCACGACGTAGGGTTGCTGTACATCGTGATGCCTAAATTACAATTTTACCCTTTTGTCCGTTTTTCACTATTTTGGCCTTGATTTGATTCTAGAGAGTCCTAAAACTTTATTTATCTACAAAATAAAACAAAACACATTAAAATATTAATAAAACTCAAGAAACTATACAAAATATTAAATTAAATGAGTGGGAAATAGTGATACATTTTCCACTCATCAATAAGCATGATAATACATGTCATAAATACATTTTATAAAAAAAAAAAAATTGTTGTTTTGTTTGTTTTTAGTTTTTGATAGTTAAGCATAAGTCCAATGATGATATTGTTTTCTTTAGGGTGAAATATTAGAAATAATAAGTCCTTAAATGTACTTTTATATGATGCTTTAAGTAATTGATCTATGTTAGACTCATAATCACTTAATTATAGGTATTTAGCAGTGAAAGCCTGAGTAGTTAGCAAGGTGACTAGTTGAAGAACTTGCATGTTGATGAATGAATATTTGCTTAGATGTCTATCCCGATTTGTTTGTCTTATGATGTGTGGTATGGTTAAGCATAAAAAGAAAAATTCTCTAAAGAAAGAAAATAAACCACCTATAACCGATAAACGTTAAGTTACCCATGGGCGAGTATTAGGTTCGCCATGAGGAGAAATGCTACCTTAAAGGGTAGGTGTGTGGGAGAAAAAAAGAAAAAGAACAAAAGAGACAAGAAAAATAAACGAAAAATAAAAATAAAATCATACCATTTTGATCACAAAAAAAACAACTACATAGCTTAATTGAGATATCTAGGTTGGTTTGACTCATCAAACCCAATTTTTAGACGAAATCATTGAGTTGGCTTACCTAGGAATAAAGCTATGAACAAACATTCACAAACACACTGTGAGTTTGACTGAGATGATTTATTCAAAGACCTAGATTTGAGTTGCATTGAGTACTTTGAAGGTTCTCCGATTTCATTATTAGACATTCTTTGAGGACAATAATATGTGTAACTATTGGGACTAATTTATTTTGTTATTTTCAGTTTTTGCATGACTGCATGTGTTTTAAATGACGTTTGTGGGTGTCATCGCTGTAAGCCCTCATGAGACTATAACCTGTCCACTAGGGACACCTAGGGGTTTAAAAGTTTATTGCATACGCTAAATGCAATTGTGATATCTAGGAAAGTGGCTTAGCTAGTTTTTATTATTTATTTATTTATTTATATTTTATTTTGTGCTTGAATTGCTAGGGACTAGCAATAAGCTGGTTGGGGTGTAGGAATAGCTTTCCTCGAGCAACAGAAGCGGCTAAGGCACACGGATCGGACTTGAAATTTTTTTCTACTTTTCTTTTCCTTTAGCCGAATGCAACCAGCAGGTATACTGAAATTTTTCTTCTATTTCAGATAAGATTTCAGCCTCGGAATGCCCCCGAAACAGTCCCCGAACAGTCCTGGAACTGCAGTGAAATAACATACTGTTTTGGACTCGTTACGCACCCGAACTGCACCCAAACCATCCCCTGATTTATGTGACCTGTTGTGATGTTTTAGGTCTGATTTTTCTTTCAAAATACAGCCACAATACAGCCCTAAAATGTTCCCTAGGTGTTTCCCAAATTCCGAATTAAAACGAAAATAAACGATCCTCGAAATAATAAGACAAGGGACGACAATGAGTAAACCAACCCTCAATGCCGTGACATATGGAAATAAAAGAAGATGATGATTTGTTCGACACCACAAAGTCTTCCGTGCAATGACTCGTAACCAACGAAAAGTAGTGTGGGTTACACTCATAAAATAAATCCCTAAACGATTTAGAGATTCAATCACACTTAAAATTTTTATTTTTCTTCTTATGTTCATTAATGGAGTTTCTCAAATTTTTAGAGAATGGACAAGAAGAAGAAGGTGGTTAGGGTTGCACATGAGAGGCTTAGACAAAAAAGAAAAATAAATCTTCTTTTTATATCTAGGGTTATTTGTTTTCCAAAACAAACAAATCCCTCTCTATTCTCCACTTGAAAGAATCTGCCAAACAAGGGAAATTATTCAATATTTTTCAACATCAAATTTTCAATTACCATTATTGAAAAGATGTTACAAAATTAAATTAGCAATTAACCATTTAAAAGTCATAACTTCCAAATTAATGCCAAGGATTATTTGTTTCCAAAACAAACAAATCCATTCCCCTTTTGCTTGAAGAATTCGGCCACCATAAGAAAAATATTAAATTTTGTAACATCAATATATTAATTTCCAAAATGGAATATATGTTACAAAATAAAAAGGTTAAATATTATTTAAACATATGTAAATTCCAAATTAAATCCAATGGTTTCCAAAACCCAAAATTTGGAAATTACTCACTTAACCTTCTATTTAATTATATCTAATATAATTAAATAACATGTGTTTAAGTATCATATATTTAATAAAACTATATATTAACTTTAACATAAAGTTTCAAGTGTGACAATTAATCTTATTAATCGTATTAATAATATATATACCTTTGTGAGTATATAATTAGACTATCCAATTATACTAAATCCGTTAAAGTAGATCGAGCTAGCACGGGGACCAAATGATTCTCTAAGTACCATAAGTACCATTGAATCTCTAATGAATGATTTATTGATAACCATTATGAATTTTAATCTTTCTATTCGTAACAAAAAGACTTGAGCGCTCAAACCGTTCAAGTACTGAATCAACCCTAAAAAAAGATACTCATCTACCTCTCGCAAGAAGGAGTGAACTCCATATCCATGTAAAACATCCCCAGCTACACAACAGACCATGGCCCCTAAATACGTAGCTATTGGCCGAGACTGCTACTCCAACCTCACCTTTGTAAATCAAATGATATAGCCTTCCATGTAGGAGTTCGTAGTTCACTCATGATTAAAATCAATCCATATATGACCATCTAGTAGATCAAAACGACTTTCTTTGTTTAACGGACTTTGTAAAAACTTCATTTCTATCTGGGTCCATTCCTATATGATCACATCATACAAGGTGCCTCCATTTTCATGTTTATATATAGACATTCCCAGATCAAGGACGCCATACAAATATAGAATGGACCACAGCTATAGATAAACCACAAACAAAGTACCCACTTTTTTTTGCTCTCTATGGACTATTTATGATTACTAACTTTAGACTTAAATTCTCTTATGTATGACACCTATACACTAAGTCTGAAGGCACAAAAGTAAACTAGGGTATTCAAGATAATTTATAATATGTGAATACAATTTTGATAAATGAATAATACATTGTTTTATTTCAAAATATCTAAAGCCGTTTACATTATATGTAGCTCTAGGGCATACATTCCAATAATCTCCCATTTGCACTAGAGCAAATAGAACATGTCACATAATCCTAGACCATCTTGGTGACCTTCAAAAACTTTAGCTAGCAAGGTCTTTGTAATTGGATCTGCCAGGTTCTCTGCGGATGTAATCTTTGTGACGGTAACGTCTCCTCTCTACACTATCTCCATAATAAGATGATATTTCTGTTAGTGTTCCTAGAACATGCCAAGGATCTAAAAAGCATGAAAGTGTGTGATTAAGATCATTATAAGTTTCAGAATATACTTACAATGAACGAATTGGAATTTAAAATTTTGAGAAGAGATCTCCAAGATCCAACCTTTCAATGTTGATTCCAAGCTTTGAGTTGTTTCCCTATCACCTTTGTTTATCTTTGAAGTGCTAGCTTTGAATGATTTTGCCACAAAATCAAAGAGAGGATGAGAGCATGTTCATGCCCATCTTGATGTATTAGGGTTTGGTTTTTGAGACGTGTTACCAAATGAGAGAGAGAGAGAAGGCTTTTTGTAACATCCTAGATTTTCGGGACCATTCTAGAGGATTTTCGGACAGACATTATAGCTTCGGATCAGGATAATAATAAAGAATTAAGAGGTCAAGAGATGTTATATAGGTTGGAATAATATATTATGATTATTTGTCGTGTTGGAAAACGCTCGGGATTAAAAGTCAGTTACGCGATTTTTACTATACGAGTAAAGTTTACTGTTTCGACCACAGAATTAGAAAACGAACTCTGATTGAGTTGATTCTTGAGCCATCGGACTCGTTTTTCCGAGACAAACAACCTTTACGTTGAACCTTTTTCGAAAATTGTATCAGAACGGCTTCGAAAGGGAAGATTTCCGAAAATACCCTTCCTAATAGGGGTATTTTAGTAATTTTCGGATTTTGGATATTTATCATTATTATTATTATGATTATCGGAAGCTAATACAGAGAAAAAAAAGAAAAAAAAAAGAAAGAAGTAGAGTTGATCGCGCAGGAGAGAGAAAAGAATAGGGGGTCACGCCGCGACCTCCGGCCACCAGCTCACCGGCGGACCACCGGCACACGATACGTCCTGTCACGGCGCATCTACCGGTGGCCGGCACAGTCGCTGGAACCACCGGAAATGGCAAGGAAATGGAGAAGAAAGTCACGGGAGTGGGTTAGTCGGTTCCGGCTCGTCGCTCCGTTTCACGGCCCGTGCCACTCGCCAAATAGAAGCCCTCAATGAGTACTACAAGTGCGCGGGGTCAATTTCACCGAATAGCGACTGGAAGCACGCGAAACGAGGAAGAAATTGGCACATGTACTGTAGAACCCATGTGAACAGTAGCTCCGATCGGGATTTTGATGACACCAGCGCGTTCGTATGGCCGATAGGAGTCCGAATATAACCTCAGAATTTTGGTACGACTCTCCGTTTAAAATTCATTATTTTAAAGTGTATCGATTTATGTTCGGATGATTCCAGTAATTCCGTAGTTTAGCGAATTACCATGATTCGAATTATATATAATATTTTATGTTAAAACGATAAATGTGGTAGAATTCAGGGAGAATCGAATGAGATATGATCGATCCAGTAGAATTAGTGAGTTTTCGGTAAAACAGAGTTTCTCGCGCGAATGAGCTTAGATGATCGTAGCCTTGGTTGAGATATAAATATGTTATTACGATGGTAATTAAGTAATTCTGGATTAGTTCGGAGGGTTCGAGACCCTTCCGTAGCGTTTGCGGAAACTTTTCCGCAAGTTTTGCCGCAAACGCGTAAAATGAGAATCTGTATTTTATGCATTGTATAAGAATATTAGCATGCATGAGTAAATAAAAACTAGTGAGTACTGACATATGTATATAAGATGGTAGAGAGCATAAATGAGTAGCATAAGCATGGCATGAGGATATATGAAATTTTATGACATGAGATTCCGAAGCACAAGCTGATAGTTAGGAAATGGTAAATAAGTTTAAGAATTAAGAAATATATGTCTATGATTTAGAATTCTGGTTTTATGAAATCGAGTGTATGTGTATAAAGTAATGCAGCATCAAGCTTTGAATGTAATTACAAGTAAAAGTGTAGAATTAGTAAGATAGTATGATAAAGTATACGCAGGTGTTAATTTGTGGTAGTCTAGGGGTATGATAAATCATATATGTGTTAATGTAAGCAAATCATATTGATAATAGTATGAATTTATGGATTATAAGTTCATTAGAGATGAAAGCATGTAAGATTAGAATTTGCACATTATAAATCTGTGAGTATGCTTGAATGTGTTTATATGCATATATGACATTACGAGAAAGCATTTTCATATGTGTGTGTTAAAGTTTTCAGCAGTCGAGCAAACGATTAAAATATCTTCAAAGATTTCAAAGGTTTCAAAGAAAAGTTTCAAGTGTTTTGAAAAACAATATATTTAAGAAAAAGCTTCCTTTCAGTTTTGAGATACAGTATATGGTTTTATGGTTTCCGGGGCATGAGGTAAAAACTCACCCCAGTATGTAACTATTACAGAGATCAGCATGAATTGACAGATTCAGAGAGACATGTGCACATGTGGAGGACTGAGGGGACGCTCTCAGATCCTCGAGCCGGGGCTAGAGGGATGAGCGATACACAATGCCCCTAGACCCCACAGATTGAGTTTGGGTGGTAGCATAGATCCGCACCCCAACTCTAGTTTATGGCTTGGGGGTCAGCGACACGTAGCGCCCCAAGACCACCAGTTTTAAGACAATAGTGGCATGCTTTGGGGGACGGTGAGATGTATCACCTCAAAGTCATGGGTTTGCATTACTGGCTCCAGATAAACGTATGGGGGATGGCGGTATATAGCGCCCTCATACGTCCAGGTTTTCAAACAGAGATACAGATTTCAGAAAAGCTTTCAAATCTCAGATTTCAAATTTTCAGTACATAGTTTTCAAAAGTCATACTTTAGTAAACAATTTTCAGAAACCAGATTCTAGAAACATTTTCAGATCTCAGATTTCAGTTACAGTTTTCAGAAAGAGCCTTTTAGAAAAGAAAGTTTTCAGAAACATCGGTTTTACGAGTAATTCAGAGTTTTAAAGCAGAAACTAGTTTTCAAGTAAAACTTTTAGAAAAGAGTTTTCAGAAAGAAACTTTCAGATAGAGAGTTCAGAAAGAGTTTTCCGAAAACAGCATTTCAGAAAAGATTTCAAGAAGTATCTTATGAAAGCATTGCATAATAAGTAGAGTATAGATTACAAGTTACGTATATAAATCATATGTTTTAGTTATCATTTCAAAGCATTTAGTTGACATAAATATTTGTGATGTGACTGCATCAGCATGCATATATGGTTAATCTTGTGTAAAGCACGTTCATATAGAAGTGTCACGTTGTAAATACGAGTGCATAATAGCATGACCTTATTTGAATGAATACGTATCAATGATGATTGTATGAGTTGCTTGCTTACTTAGAAAGAACATACTGTAAGGATGCTAGTCTTAATGAAATGGTAACACATGTATGCAACCATGGATAGTGGATTAGATAGTTAACAGAAATAAGATGTTAATTATCCGATTTGATGATATTTCAAAGAAGATAAGAATAAGAGGTTTTAAATTAAAGGCCAGAACTAGATACAAAGTAAGGATATAGAAAAGTAAAAGATGTTAAAGTAGCGTAGTGGATTGTAATGAGTATTAGTATAATAGATGGATTTATAGAGCTTAATGACCATAGTATAGATGTTTAAAGTTTAAGTATGAAACAAGATGTAAGGGTGTGTGAATTAGAACATAATCTTGTAATAAGTGGTAATGTCTGGACTTGAATAAGAGTTTTGCAGTTAACCTAGATTGGAGAATTATGTGAGACTACATAGATAATTTAAGTCATCAATATTTTAAGAAATAAACCTTGTATGAGTTTTTATGTTTAAGTTAGGAGCATAGTTACTTACTGAGTCATTATGACTCACACTACAACAGTCTGTAGTTTTGCAGGTCAGCAACTGACATATCAGGCCAATAGAACTTTGATGAAGACTTTGAAGACAATGGATCGCCCCAATTGCAGTCGAGGAAGTCAAGCGAGTCCTAGGTCGAGTTATGGGTCCTCACGACCCTTTGTATGGTTTTTGTATTGTATCTCATCTGTATAAGTGATGTAATAGTTTAGTTTTATTTTGTGTCCTGGCCGGAGGCCAATTGATTTACTTTTTGTTTTTTGAGTTCAGGCCTGAGACCTTGATGTTGAGATTTGATGATTTTGTTGTTTTGGATGCTGGCTATAGGCCAGGTTGCATGATGTTCTGAATACATCATGCCGAAATTTCGTCAGAAATAGAGGCTTATGGAGATGGGTTCTCTTGTCTCCTGCCGGTAGCATTCTGGCCTAGGCGGGATGTTACACTTTTGGTAAAAACAAATTTACCCTTTTTCACCTAAACAAGGTGGTTGGGTAAATGGTTTCACCAAAACCATTTCAAGGTGGTTGGAAAGTAGGTGGTTTGGCATAAATGCCAACTACTCTCCCAACCACCACATGTGAAGTGGGCCCCACTTTTGAATTCAAAATTCAAACGGTTTCTACGAATATTTGCCGCGACTCAGATCCGCTTAATCCGATTAAACAAATTTTCATCGCTAAATAATTAAATCTAATTTAATTAAATAACGACACCTTGTAAATATATTATGAATACCGTTTACGAATTAATTCTAAATTAATCTGTTCGCATGTATTAAAGTACGATTTTAATTTCGCATTGAAATCTAATTCCAATTAAAATATCCGATATATTAATTTTAGCCCACATCAATAAATTAAATAGAAAAATCAAATTTAACTATTAAATTTATTTTACCGATTAATTTCAAATTAATCGCGTTCTCTCTCTTCCGAATACATTTAATCCCAAATTAAATCATGCCTCAATTAATCCCAGATTAATTTTCTCTCTCTTAATTAATCCCAGATTAATTCTAATTTAAGTCAACTGTCATCGGTGAATCTTTGGGAAGCGACCCAAGAGACCTCTGGATATGTTGGTAGTAAATCCGATTAAGTGCGTACCTCATACTACGTGCTAACCGATTTACAAGACATGGTTGGATTCTAGCAAAGCATCGTGCCTACCCAATTCTCTAGAAATATTCTTACTGGAATATACAATCTATGTCAGGCGTAGAATACGTAGTATTGCGTATTGCGATCCAGTATCACATGTCACATGCAAGGCCTGGGGCTGGAATAGTATCTGCCCCGTACGAAGCAAATATCGGATCACAAGCAACTAGTCTCTTTAATCGGATAATCATGACGTTGTCATACTATCCCGATGGTTGCAACACATTAGAGTACCAGTTGTGTATCCCTTCGTGATCATCATCTTCATATGACTGAAGTGATACTTCCATCTTGACATCACATCCAATACTCTACGATTCTCAATAAGCCTAGAAGAGGCGTACACAGAACCTGTTAAAGTCCCGGACGACCAAAACTAAAGCGTAATGATTGTTGCAAGTATTAGCGATGCAAGTCTCAGGTTAAGACCAAATACACCTACCATGAATCAGATTCCCATAGATACATTGTCATACAACCAATGGGATTCTGTGGGGTCTATCCGGAGCGAAGCTGTTTCCGTACCATTGGTAAACACAACCTCCTATCACACTTACATAAGTATCCAATACTTAAATATATGAGAACTATGCCGTTATGCTCCCACAACGCGCACAAGTCCAATACTAATCTATTCCACATTATCGATGTCCAGCCTCGATAATTCTACGACTAGGGATATTTAATGATTAAACCTTAATGGATTGATACTGTCTCATATCTTATAATCTGAAACTAATCATAAGGACTTTTATCACTTTATGTTTAAGTGATCCAATAAAAATATGATAAAATAGCAATTTCCATAGTCACATAGTTAATTTGTACAAAAACCATAATGTCTTTTACAAATAGTGACGCTATAGGTCATAATTATCTAACAATTTCCTTTCTATATGTTTTCCCCTCTTATGGCTTCTTGGTTTTTTGGAGTTTGCCATCGCTCCTCTATTGTCGTAATAGAGTGTGAGTGGTGTATCCATATTTGGAACAACTTCCAGATCTCCCAAGAACTTACAGAGCCAGACTACTTCTTTAGCTGCTTCACAAGCTGCTACATATTCAGCCTTCATGGTGGAGTTAGCAATGCAAGATTGCTTTATACTCTGCCATACTATAGCCCTACCACCTATGGTGAACACTGATCCAGATGTAGATTTCCTTGAATCGACATATGTCTGGAAAATCAGAGTTTGTATATCCCCTTAGGATCATATCCTCACCGGAATACACAAGCATATGATTTCTAGTTCTCTTAAGATACTTGAGAATGTGTTTCACAGCCACCCAGTGATCCAATTCTGAGTTTGACTGAAACCTACTGACTATTCCCACTACAAAACAGATGTCTGGTATCGTGCATAACATATTATACATGAGACTACCAACTCCTGAGGCATATGAGATATGTCTCATTTCCTCAACATCTTGAGGTGTCTTACGAGACTGTTTCTTTGAAAAATGAATTCCATGCTGATAAAGCAGATTACCTATTTTGGAATTCTACATCCCAAATCGTACAAGGATCTTGTCGATTGCTAACAGTCGTTTCTTGCGATCCCGAAGTATTGGAATCCCAAGAATATAACTGGCCTCTCCCAAATCTTTCATTTGGAATTGGTTAGCTAGCCAGGTTTTCATGTCTGATAATATCTTTACATCATTCCCAATTAGTAAAATATCATCGACGTATAAAATAAGAAAAATCACATTCCCTTCAATGACACGCTTGTATACACAAGGCTCATCAATATTATGCTCAAAGTCATAAGAGTTGATCGTGGTATTAAATTTTATATTCCAAGATCGAGATGCCTGCTTAAGTCCATAAATGGACCTTTGCAGCTTGCAAACATTTTGCTCTTGACCTTGGGCTATGAACCCCTCTGGTTGTATCATATAGATACTCTTATCAAGATTGCCATTCAAAAATGCAGTCTTGACATCCATTTGCCAAATTTCATAGTTATAATATGCGGCAATGGATAAAAGAGTGCAGATGGATTTAAGCATGGCTACTGGCGAGAAAGTTCTTGACATCCATTTGCCAAATTTCATAGTCATAATATGCGGCAATGGATAGAAGAGTGCAGATGGATTTAAGCATGGCTACTGGCGAGAAAGTTTCCTCATAGTCAACTCCCTATTTTTGGGTAGTTTCCTCATAGTCAACTCCCTTTTTTTTGGTATAACCTTTGGCCACTAGTCTAGCCTTGAAGGTCGGTATCTTCCCATCTGATCCCCTCTTCCTCTTGTAGATCCCCTTACAACCTATGAGTTTTACCTCATCAAGTTGGTCTACAAGTTCCTAGACTAAGTTGGAGTACATGAACTCCATCTCTAGGTTCATGGCTTTGAGCCATTCTTTTTTGTCAGAATCATCCATTGCACTACGATAAGTCAATGGATCATCTATACCATCACTAGATGCGACAACTTATGCCTCTCTAACCCCAAGGTAGTGATCAGGTTGTCGTACAACTCTCCCACTACATCTAAGTGGTAGATCATTCTGACAAACTTGCATCTAACTCTCAGATGTTGAGGGTGCTATGTGTTTGTCAACTTTTATTGACGGTGGTGTGCTGGCTGAACCAGTAAGTAACTCCTCGAGTAACACCTTACTCTGAGGTTTCAACTCCTTCATATAGTCCTCCTCTAGAAATGTGGCATTTTTCGATACAAATACTTTGTTATCATCATGAGTATAGAAGAATCCACCCCTAGTTTCCTTAGGATAGCCTACAAATAGGCACACCTGTGAACATGGCTCCAACTTTGTAGTCTTATTCTTCAACACATGTGCTAGACACCCTCATATGCGTAAATATCGTAAACTAGTTTTACTATCATTCCATAACTCTAAGGGAGTCTTAGGAACAAACTTAAATGGAACTAAATTAAGGATATGCATTGCGGTTTGCAGTTCATATCCTCAGAATGAACTAGATAGTGAGCTATAACTAAACATAGATCTTATTATGTCTAGTAGGGTCCGATTTCTCCTCTCTGCAACACCATTTTGCTGTGGTGTTCCAGGCGTTGTGATTTTGGATACTATCCCATGCTCAACTAAGAATTCCTTGAAATCTCTATCAGGGAATTCCCCTCCATGATCCGATCGTAGAGCTTTGATTGTCTTACCTAATTGGTTCTCAACCTCAGCACGATACTCTTTGAACGTTTTCAAAGGTATCTGATTTATGGTGCATTAGGTAGACATACCCGTATATTGAATAATCGTTAATGAATGTGACGAAGTATTCATAACCACCTCGGGCTCTTACATTCATCGGTTTGCAAACGTCTGAATGTATTAGCTCAAGTGGTTGACTGGCTCTTATACCTTTCCAGTAAAAGGTCTCTTGGTCATTTTTCCTTCTAAATAGGATTCATAAACTGATAAAGTCCCGAGCTTTAACTGGTTTAAGGCTCCGTTCTTTATCAATCTATTTATCCAGTCAAGTTTTATATGACCAAGTCTAAGATGCCATAGATATGTGTCATCATAAGAAATTTTAGGCCATTTAGTTTTAGGTTTCTCAACCTTAAACATTTCAGCATTGAACAGTGACCTATGTGTTAACGGTCTTAACACATATAAGTTATTTTCTGAGTTTCATGTGCATATAGTTTATCCATTTCTACCAATAATAATCAAGTTGCTATTAAAATAAACTCAATAACCATCATCTAAAAGTTTAGAAATAGAAATCAAATTCCTGCGAAAACCAGGAATGAATAACACATTGTTCAAATTTAAATAACTATTATTTATGAAATTTAAACTAGAAACTCCCTCATGGTGTAGTCACCTTCAGCAAGGTCCCTCCATGAATCAAGTAGCTGCAAAGAAGAACAAACGTGGTTAGTGGCTCCACAATCAACAATCCAAGCAAATTTATCATCCTCCACTAATAGAGATTCAATAAAGAGTAAATCATATTTACCTATTTCATTTTTCTCCTTCAGCTCAACAAGGTATTTAGGATAATTTCTTTTCCAATGCTCATTCTTGTTGCAGTGGAAACATTTTCATTTGGGCTTAGCATCCTTGGAGACTTTCTTGTTCTTCTTCTTCATGGACTTTCCCTTAGCCTTCCCAGTGCTTTTCTTCTTCATCTTTGCAGATTTAGAAGACCCGGAACTATTTGCCTCTGCACCGAACTTACGAGGATCCACAAGCATGGACTCGTAATGGTTGAGCTCATTAAGCAGCTGGGTCAAAGTAAAAGTCAACTTATTCATAACGTAGTTGATTTTAAACTGTAGGAAACTCTTCGAAAGAGTTTCCATAATCATGGTCAACTGGCTACGCTCGTCAATACGAGCTCTATGAGTTTCAGTAGTGTTGAGATAGCTCATCATCCTTAAGACATGCTCTCGGAATGATGTCTCATCCTTTATCCCAGCAGTCATCGCTGAGACCATGGCCTCATGACGTTGATGCTCCGAAGGGTGCCCAAACATGCCATGCAATGACTCCATCATTTGAGATGCTAGAGCCATAGGTTCATGTTTTACAGTAAGAACCTCAGACATCCCTACTAGCAAGTAGCAGCGGGCTTTCTCATTTGCTACGACCCATTTCTGGTAGGTATCGCGCACAACTTGGCTAGCATTTCTGGCCGGCTCGGGAGGACTCTCCTCCGTCAGGACAAACTTTAGGTCTTCACAGACCAGGATAGCATTCATGTTACTTTTCCACTTAACATAGTTTTCTCCCGTTAATTTATCGTTTGAGAGTATGGAAATAATTGGAGAAACCATGGCTGAAAAATAAAATAAGCATGCATTTAACATTCATTCATCGCATATTAAAATCATCAAATAATTTTGGCATAAAATTAAACATGATGCATGAACCGTGAATAATGAATTAGAAACATAAGAGAATTACTATTCCATGAAAATCTATCATCCCACAAGTAAGTGCCGCCATAGGGTAGGTCAAGTACTCGCATAATAGATTGAGACAATCTCAGTCAATTTAATATATGCGAGAATAACTCTTATTTATATATTAAACAACTACAGTTCTATTCGATCAAGGAATTTTATTAACAGTTAATTATTCCTTTGTAAGTGTAACCCACCGTTTCAGGATTCTTGGACTTAACGAGTGAAGTGCCGCCGTAGGGTAGGTCAGTTCACAAGATACATCTAGAATCCCTATCCTCTCAGAACCCAAACCTAATATTGACCCAAAATGGACACCATCCGTCGGGGGACGAAAGCAAAGCCGTCTCGAGGCATTTTTTGAATTTCACATTTTTGGACTAACAACGGAGATCGCGGGATATACTATCGTATATCCCTCCCCCACTCACTATTTTAAAATTAAGGTTTCTATCTATAAAATATCTAATATTTTATTTTAACTACTGTGGATAAATTTATGGTGGCTAAATCAAAATTTTTATTTACACTAGTTTAACATAAGTGACCTAACCAATTTTAACTCTTTAAAATTGTATCACTAATATCCCATTAGTCTCTACTAATAGTTTTACTTAATTAAAATAATTTAATTAGAGTGGTATTAGTGAGCTATTATATTGTAACTCTTAAATACTAGAACACTAATAAGTTTAAAATTTATGGAATTCTAAAAGGTTAAAGTTTTAATTAAACATTTTAATAAATCTTAGTGAGTTATAAAATCCAATGGTACGTGGAATTGTATCCTAAGTGCAGACCATATTACCGTCCATTCGGATTCGCCTATGGAATTTATATTCGGGTTTCCATCCTATATACCAATGGAATTTATTATGCACCAATTAAGCCCAATATAATAGAATTCAAATTTTAAACCATAAATCCAATTAATCTAATTAATTGATTTCTATGCAAATCATATTCTAATTTAAACACTTTAAATTACATAAAATCATATTTTTATGTCTATAATGATAATGCATCTAAAACATGTTATGGCATGTAAAATGCAAGAGTGGGTACCCTAAGCTATATGACATGTTATTCAAACAATTCGAAATAAACATGCCCATTAAGCTATATGACATGTTATTCAAACAATTCGAAATAAACATACATATAACATAAAAATTATTTTGTATTGACCGGACTCTTATTTTTCCTATACTAATCTAATTAGTACATAAGATTCACCAAGCCATTCCTTGGTCTTCAAATCCCGCTTCAAAGTGGTGTTGGCTCTTTTTGCGACTTCGGTGCTCCAAATTACAAGAATTGAAATTTTACATTGAAATATAAAATTACAATAAATGTAAATTATGACCTTACATCCCAAAAAAAAAAAAAAACCAGCTAAAAAATAAGAGCCGGAAAAATTTACGACCAATGCAAAATCCATTCATCACATGAAATAACAAAAACATTCATCATGTGAATATTATATTGTGCCCACTCATCTAAACATGCATATCATATTTATAACTCATATAAATATATTAAAAACAAAAACTTTAAATGAAAAAAATAAGGGTTAAGAACACTTTTCAATCTCGCTCTAGATGTCACTTGTAGGAAACGCTTCCATCGTGTAGCGGAAGCGGCTAAGGCACACAGATCGGACTTGAAATTTTTTTCTGCTTTTCCTTTCCTTTAGCCGAATGCAACCAGCAGGTATACTGAAATTTTACTTTTGTTTCAGACAAGATTTCAGCCCCGAAATTCCCCCGAAACAGTCCCCAAACAGCCCCCGGAACTGCAGTGAAATAACAGACTGTTTTGGACCCGTTACGTACCCAAACCAGCCCCTGATTTACGTGACCTACTGTGATGATTTAGGTCTGATTTTTCTTTCAAAAAATAGCCACAACACAGCCCTAAAAGGTTCCCTAGGTGTTTCCCAAAATTCTGAATTAAAACGAAAACAAACCGAGCCCCGAAACAACAAGACAAGGGGTGGCAATGAGGTAAACCAACCCTCAATGCCGTGACCTATGAAAATAGAAGAAGATGATGATTTGTTCGACACCACAAACTCTTTCGTGCTATAACTCGTAACCAACGGAAAGTAGTGTGGGCTACACTCACAAAATAAATCCCTAAACGATTTAGAGATTTAATCACACTAAATATTTTTATTTTCTTCTTATGTTCTTCAATGGAGTTTCTCAACTTTTGAGGGAATGGTCAAGAAGAAGAAGGTGGCTAGGGTAGCAAATGAGAAGCTTAGACAAAAAAAGAAAAATAAATCTTCTTTTTATATCTAGGGTTATTTATTTTCCAAAACAAACAAATCCATCCCTATTCTCCACTTGAAAGAATCGGCCAAGCAAGAGAAATTATTCATTTTTTTTTCAACATCAAATTTTCAATTACCATTATTGAAAAGATGTTACAAAATTAAATAAGCAATTAACCATTTGAAAGTCATAACTTCCAAATTAATGCCAAGGATTATTTGTTTCCAAAACAAACAAATTCATTCCCATTTTGCTTGAAGAATTCGGCCACCATAAGAAAAATAATAAATTTTGTAACATCAATATATTAATTTCCAAAATGGAATATATGTTACAAAATAAAAAGATTAAATATTATTTAAACATATGTAACTTCCAAATTAAATCCAAGGGTTTCCAAAACCCAAAATTTAAAAATTACTCACTTAACCTTCTATTTAATTATATCTAATATAATTAAATAACATGTGTTTAAATATCATATATTTAATAAAACTATATATTAACTTTTAACATAAAGTTTCAAGTGTGACAATTAATATTATTAATCATATTAATAATATACATTCCTTTGTGAGTATATAATTGGACTATCCAATTATACTAAATCTGCTATAGTAGAACGAGCTAGCACGGGGACCAAATGGACCAACGATTCTGAGCTCCAAAAATCTCGAAATATTAATTAAGCTCTTAATTAAATATTCCGAAGTATTAACTCCGAGTTATTCCACTAAAAATTTGAAGTTGCACTCTCGTTGCCGCAGATGATATATTAAGCCGAACCAAGTTGGTGTCCATCGATATAGTCATTACATACGAATTGACCATTCACGAGTATCTCGTAATTAGAGTCGGGTCATAATGTCCGTTATATCCCTCTAATTATTTTTTACCTTAAGTACCATTGATTCTCTAATGAACGATTTATTCATAACCATTATGAATTTCAATCTTTCTATTTGTAATAGAAAGACTTGAGCGCTCAAACCGTTCAAGTACCGAATTAACCCTTAAGAAAGATACTCTTCTACTTCTCGCAAGAAGGAGTGAACTCCATATCCATGTAAAACGTCCCCAGGTACACAACCTGGGGACGTTTTGGAGGACGTTTTGAATCAATTGTGCCGAAAGCAGAGAAATAGGCTCGGAGCCAAAGCTGAACAAGCTACAGAGGGCCAGAGGCAATCGGCAACACTCCCGACCGAAGTTGTTTTTGGAGGACGGCCAAACCATGATAAATGGCGGCCAACATGAAAGATGCCAAGTCCAAACGACGACCATTGGCAAGGTCAGAAGAGATAGGGAGATAGCCCGCCATAGGCGTTTGGCTTGGTGCGCAAATGATATATTTGCACAGCCAATAGTGAAACAAGGCCGTTCGCTCCAACATCGAAACAGGATCGGCCTATTGTGAAAATGTGCGAAGAAAAGAAGAGTAGGACAAAAAGGACGAAGGCTCCATTGAATGAGGAGGAAAACAGAAGGTCGTGCAGGCCGAGATAGGCGTACCCAGAGGGGCCAACCCGATAAGAGCACTGATATCACGAAGAGTGATAGCAAATGGACCAGCAGTAAAAATGAATACATTGTATTCAGAGGACCAAAAGAGTAAGGAGATAGGAGTTTCGGTCAAAAGAAGGCCGATGAAAGTTCGATGAAGGGAAGGAAGCCATGTTCCTCCAGAAAAGCACGAGTATTCGCATGTAATAGCATACATTGGAACCAAGAATCAAAAGCGGCGTCATGTTTGGGCCATGTGCGAATAGGGTTGGATGGAGCCAAAGGAGAAATACTAATTGGCTCTGAAAACGGGAGACCAGAAGAGGAAGGGAACTGTTGAGCCAGCGGGGCTGTGGCAATGGTGTCATCTTCAATAAAAATGGGACGAAGCGCACACTAGCCGTAGGTCTCATCGAGGGTATGAACACCGAAAGTGCTCACGGAGGAATCGTCCAACACCACCTTATAGTTGGTAAAAGTTGAGGAACTGGTTTTGGGGGCAGAAGAAGAAGACGCCATTAATGCAAGATCGAAGGTAAGAGAAAATGGAGGTTTGCAAAGAAGATCGAAAGTAAAGTAAAAACCAGAATGGGCTAAACCCTTATATAAACAGGAAGGTTTAAACCAGGACAGATGTCGCAATACAAATCGCCGAAAGATAGAAACGGCGGGAAAATGAAGAAAATGAAGAGTTGCCCTGGACAGGTTTTGGAACATGATTCGATGGAGAGTGACGTGTGACGATAGGAAACACCGAAGCAAAGAAAGAAACGACTTATTAATGGGCGTCATGATGAATGTATTGGGAAAGGACACGTATTTATTGCAGAAGTGATGGGTTCACATAGGACTGTAAAGAAAAGCCTAACAAATTACGGGGCGCAAATTTCTCCCTCAAGCACAGGACGAGAACGTCTCCCTTAGGTTTGCCACACTCTCAGTGCCTCAGTATCGTTCTTCAACAGATCGGCCAGGCCTTGGCATTTCGGCATTGGCCTTTACTAGATCGGCCAAATACAGGTGTCATTCCCCGGAAGCATCGTCCAGGCTATCACCATTATCGATACGCGTGACACAAGAAAAGCAGAGTTGTGTGACAACACCACCAGACTGCAGGTTGCTTTCGACAAAGTCAGGTTTAGGGCAGAGAACCCGTCAGTCAGTCAGGTAACACGTGGAAAACACCGCAAACGAGAACAATGTCATATCTTGAGAGTATATAAAGAGATGAGGGTTGAAGAGTTTACTCCAAAATAGCTCAAAGCAAATACCAAATGTTGTAACCTATTTTAACCGCCCGGCCAAGGGCCAATCTTGCTCAAAACAACTCAGCTTGATCTTCCATAACGAAGAAAATTCTTTGGTTAACGAATGAAAGGGGAAAGAAAAGAAGAAGCAGAACAGAGCCGGAAGAAAAAAGAAGATCTACATGAAACAGAGGTCATCGGAAATGAAAGCTTCTCTTTAATGAGGTGTGAAATGGAATGTAAAAAAGTTAGCTAACGGCCATCTACACGGTGTGAGGTGTGAAATGGAATGTAATGTTGTGGATGGGCTGCAACCATTAGCGACGGCTGTCCAGGGTCCTCTGTGTGGAAGGTACTGCACCTCCTGGTTGTGGATGGGTTACGCCCGTTGACTACGGCTAATCGTGTTCCTCTGCGTGGAGGGTGCTGCACTCCCCGGCCTCACAGTTTCTCTGGACTGAGGGATCGACCGGGCGACTAGCCAGTCGATGGCGAAATCCCGACTTCATATATTCTCTGGACTGAGGGATCGGCCGGGTGACTAGCGTGTCAAGGGCAAGGAAAGAATGCCCATCCGACTAGCCCTCGATTGGTGTGGTGGTCTTCCCTGAACGGGGAAAGAACGAACCGGGATGGAAAGTCGAAAACTTCACCTCGATTTTCACTTCCAGTTCAATCAAGATGAATTTGGGGGACAATTGTTGACAAAAGCGAAATCGCCCTAGAATGAAGGAGTAAAAGGTGAAGGCAAAAAGGGCGAAGAAAGGAAAAATGATCAGAGCGGTCACTAGATTAGAGCGAAAAGAACCCAGGACGACCGAACCAGTGATTAGAACGAGAATATGTAATGCAGTTGATCCCACGACCACGGCAGTTAAGCAGTTTTCCCTCCACGATCAAGCAGTTGAGACGCATAGCTCAACGGTTGAAGACACGATCTAGCAGCTGCAGGGAGATACCGGATTGCCAAAGCGGTTTACAAGCTTCACTATACTGGAACTGCCCAAACGATTTACAAGCTTCACTATAAAAGCTCACTCGTACAAAGAGAAAATCCCCGATCAAATGAAGACTCAAACGAGCATATTTTTATTTTTTATTTCTTCATTTCATAACTTATAGGATTGTAATTTGTGTGCTTGCGCCCCTTAGAGGCTTATTCACTTAATCAAACACCTCTTGCTGAGACTTTATCTCAGGAGGTTTGAACCTTACACGTTTCTCCTTCTTCGCGCACAAAAATCGCGCAAACAGTAATTTATGGGGCTAGTGATTTATATTCCTTATCATGGTAAATGATCTAGTCACATAATCTCATGAGTTATGGCAGCATCAGTTTTGTAAGTTCGTGACGGAGACGGGGTTTGTAGGGTATGTTGGTAATTTTCTATTTTCCTATTCACTGGAGTGTTCACGTTGCCACAGATCAGTATTCTGCTTTGGGCTTGTCGCGGTTTGAGAATGTTGATGTATCTATACTCAAGCGGGAATATAGGAAAAAGGTACGGGCCATCCCTTTTTTTTTGTATTCTATCAGCGTGATTCTCCTTAATCTCTCCACTTGCTTTGGAGCTGCTAATTCAGTCATTTCCTTGATCTCTTCATTTGGTTTATACAATTCTTTTAAGCTTTATTCCAAACTGGGAAAGAAAGAGATAAGAATTTATCTGTTTCTAATGGACCTTTTTGAATTTTGTAGGCTATTCTGGTACATCCTGATAAGAATATGGGAAATGAAAAGGCTGTGAAGATTTTAAAAAACCTCAGAATGCATATGAGGTAATGATTTGGCATCTACAGGATTTTCATGTGAAGGAATTATTAATTTATTATTGTGTTTTCTTGGGTTTTCTCTGAGCATTATGTTAAATGTTATTTCTCTAGGGTCTTCTGGATTCCTTTAAGTGAAAAGCATACGATGATGAATTGAGGGAAGAGTTGCTAAGTGCATCTCAGAAGGTTTGCATATATATCTTGATCCTGTTTTTTCCCAAGTTTTTTCTCTTCTTGTTAACCTTGACCTTCCTTTAGCATTCTCTTTGTTTTTTCCCATTCCATTTACATGTATCAGGAAGAATTGCCAACTAATTTGTACTCAATAAGCTGCATAATTTGATGCTGAAAGTATAGAGTGAGCGAGGGAAATTATACCTTCAAGTTTAAAAGTGATTACAAATTTACAGATAGACACAATGGCGTTGCTTTTTGTTGATTCTTCAACATTAACTTGCTATTTGTGTGTGTTAAATTCTGTTTGCTTTTATTTTTTCAAAGAAATATTTATCAACTCTAGAATGCATCTGACTCTTCAAAATAATGCCACCCAAAAAAGCAGTGGAGCAAAGGTGTCGTGTCATGGAGATTATAGTTATTGGTTTTCTGATGCAAGAAGTTTCTTTAAACTTTCTGCTCTGTTATTGGCACTTAATGATACTTCTTTCTAATTTTGTTCATCAAATCCTTTTATCTTATGAGTGTTGTATGTGATTGATTTCCGAGAATGGCAGACAAGGGTTCTTTTGCTCTGGATGTGCACACTCAGAGGCTGACGGTGAGGACCCCTTTGGAGAATCAAGGAGAATTGCCTGCAAAAAGTGCGACAACTTCCATTTCTGGATTGAGACTAAGAAATCCAAATCCCCGAGCAAGATGGTGCCAGGTTTTCCCATTTGCTTTCTGTCCTTGTCTGTGGTTTTACCATATGGGAAGATGTGATCCAGATTTCTTTAAGCACGGAGCACCATTTCCATTTAAAGAAGAGGATTTTGTTCCCGGTGCTTATGTTTTTCCTATCGGAATTTCCCTTTTGAAGGAATGAAAAGATTATCATCAAGCAAAAGATGGAGATGGATGGGTTGAACAATCTTCCCAACCCTTCTTTTTTGGAATGTTGCAGAAGTTAAGTACCTATTATTATGCCACCACCTGATTTGGAAGAAACAATAGCCGAGGAAGAATTCCTCTGAGTGGTTACAGAACGCAGTGCAAGCCAGATTGTTTGACAATTTCAGTGGCAGCACTTCCGCTGAAAGCCCACCTGCGAAAGATGGAACCAGCTCGAACAGCAGTTGCACAACAGGTAATAGCGGCAGCAGCAACAAGAGAAAGAAAAAAGGAAAGAAGCAACGGTGATTCTAAGGCCGAGGAAAGATTCTACAAAATTGTATCCCAGCATGAATGAATAGAGAAGGCATTCGAGCATACATTATAAAAGTTTGTATAGATTTTCTCTCCCTTGATCCTTCTATTTTCTTCACCGTTTTTGAAAATCAGATTTGGAGCACTGCATCAGTTGGCCTAAAAATTTTGACAGCTTGAAACATGCTGAGAAATTTGCTAGCAAGTTTGGTAAAATCTCGAGTGGAAACAAGAGATTTGGGGTTCAAACCCCACTCATATATAAATATATGTATTCATAAATAGCAATAACAAGCAAATCCTGAAATAAGAAATTTAAACATCAAGTGGATACTAACTAATTTAGTTTGTAAAATCTAATAAATAAAAATAAGATAAACGGGGTTCGTGAAATTGGGCTGTCCCCGTAAGGTAATGTGATGTATCTTGTTCCTGAATATTTTGGAGCAAGTTTTCTGATTTTTGTTGTAGCTCGGCCAGATATCAAAAGCCAAGACCGCCCCAAAATGGTGGCTTGTCACGCAAGGAAATCGGGATAATGAGAACTCAAAAAATGAATACCCGACGTTAAATTACCGGAAGTATAGCTGTCATTATATGGCAGAAAAATCTGTTTATTATACTAATTTTTCATTGAAACTTTTGCATAATCATGCCATAACTTCCCCAGAATTATAAAATTTCACATTTGCAGATTTTTTAAAGGGAGAAGAAAGGCAGCCAAAAATGTTGATGAACTTTTGAGTTGGAAGCCAAATGGACAATGATTTTAAGACCTTGTCAGAAAAAAAGATGAAAATCATCTCCCATGTTGTGATAAAAGAGAGACGAGGCAATCACCTAAGATTTCTCCCTCCCCGAGTTCCATACTCGAAAGGGCGGAGCTAAGGTTGATGATTTTTTTTATCTAGTTCCGTCCCAATAAGATCTCATTCCATTCGAGATAAAATTTGAGGTGAATCTGTGTCATGGGATGTGATAAAAAAATATCTTGAAATTTTAAATTGGGTGGGACAATAAAAGGATGAAATCTTAGTGGGATGAAACATGATTTAATGGGAAAAATAACAGGATGGGACAAGGATAATTTCTATCTTGGTTGTCATATAACCGAGATTAATAAATCCCTACCAGTTTTGTCTCCTTGCCATCCCTAGGCAAAACTAGAAAATTTTAAGGGTCCAAATCATAAAAATGTTAAACTTGAAAGTTAAAAATAGAAAAAATAAATAAATAAAAATTAAAGGCTGAAAATGCTTAAATCTAAATTCCATAGTGAAGGATATGATGATGGATTCACTATAAGAATACAGTTTTTGAGCGTTGCCAAAATTCGACGCTACCTATGTTCGATGCGTCCTACCTATTTTCGACGTTAATAAATGCCTTAACTTTTTTTATAGGTAAGGATTTTTAAAGGCTTTTTAGTGTCACCAGAAAGATACATTTAGCGTCGCTACATAGATAAGCAACACTAAAATATGAACATACAACATCTCTACCATTGTTCGACGCCAAATATTGATGATTCTACATATGCAGCGTTGTGATAGTTAGTTGTCGATGCTAAATGCCTTCATTTTTTGCGTCGAATATATGTTGATGACGCTAAATGTTGTAATTTTAACGTTGGTTTTCTGTTCAATGCAAGATGTTGTTACTTTTAGCGTCGCTTTATTTTGGTAACGCTAACTTATATATTTAGTGATGATTTTCTTGACAACGATAAATTTTTGGACGTAGGATTCTATTTCTTGTAGTGATTATGATGATGCCTATGACGATGAAGAATATGATGATGGTGAAAGTGACGGGATGAAGTTGACAATGGTGTTAAAGATAGGTCTATTACAGTCAATGTAGATGACAATAAAGAAAAAAGAAGCCAATGTAAGCATCATATGAATAAGAAATATTATTGCTAGAAAGCAAGTAAATAGACGACATTTTCTTCTGATCTTAGCTTTGTAAAAGTAACATATAAGAGATTATCATAACCACAACATTGAAACTACATGGGAAAAATCTAAAAAATGATAGATACTCATCATAGCAAAGTGTAATGGATACAAACGTCCACAACATGGATAATAAAAAAGAGAACTTAACAACTGTAGACTGTGAATGTCTCATTCAATTCACAATCGATAATTCATAAGACGGGGACACCAATGATCCTACAAATAAAGACAGAGTGAATGCAGAGAAACTACCTATTGGTGTGGTGGATGTCATAGGCACCCTGACGCTCAAGTTAGTGATGGTGACGAACGGAAAAAAGAAGAACAAGGCAAATAATTATCTTGATCTTCGTAATTTTTTACGTGAGGACAATAGGATGGGGTTTAGGGAGTAATATGCTTGGAAAATTCGAGTATGAGAACTAAATCTTGAAAGCCTCAACCCCTTAGACCCATCTCCATTTATTGGCTGTAGAAGTAGTCTCTTAGTTGAACTTGGATTCATTGGAATATTTTAATATCAATCCTACCAAGAGAGGGTAGTTTAGTTAGGATTGATTTAAAAGTGCCTTGATATATGAGATTAGGTGTAATCCTAATTGTATTCGGACTTGACTACCTATTTATAGGTGGTTGGTCTTGATTCAAATACTTAGTTTATTTGTTGAGAAGGAATTAGTCATGTGTAGACTAGCGGACAATGTCTACTAAGACATTAAGTAATATATTTTGTGTCTCTTGGACACCTTTAGGTCGTATAGACCTTTTACCTTTACGGGTGAATGGGCTCGTGGGCCCTGCATGTGAGTCCTATATGTAGGCTCAGAGCTGTTGATAGCCAACTGTCGATAATCATGCGATGAGCTGTCTAATTCCAATAGGTGTTGGCTGGAGCTTCCTCAATAGAGCAAAATTAGATTGATCCTAAGAGTAGGCCCAATTGGTAAACTGAGAGAGTCTGGATGTTGATAACCTTGTATTTGAGCATGTATTAATCCAATAAACTAGGTGTCAACTGGAATATCCATGTTGATCGATCATTGGTAGTAGCCCATGATGTCATTTGGGCCAAATGAAGTCCATGAGATATGGTTTTAAAAGAGTTTGTCGTATGGGCTTGTCGGATGCCAACATATATTGTTTAACATTGAGTTTTGACTGAGATATAATGATGTTTGGGTCATTAGCCCAAATTTGGCCCGTATAGTTTGTTATCTAATCTATAAGTCAAAGAGTCCTTAGCTTGGAGAGTAATCAACGAGTATGTCATATGGAGTTTCCAAGTTGATTGGGTCTTCAATGTCTTTTGGACTTTCAATATCGACTAGACATGATATTAGTTTGGGATTTCCCTCAGTCGACTAGACTTGATGGAGATATAAGAGAGTCTTCAGTCGACTAGAGTAGATGAAGATCCAGAATAGTCTTTAGTCGACTGGACCAGATGAAGATCCAAGAAAGTCTTCAGTCAACCGGACCAAATGAAGGTCCATGAGAGTCTTCAGTCGATCAGACTAGATAAAGGTTCATGAAAGTCTTCAGTCGATCGGACCAAATAAAGATCTAGGAGAGTCTTCAGTTGACCAGACCAGATGAAGGTCTATGAGAGTCTTTAGTCGATTGGACCAAATGAAGGTCCAGGAAAGCCTTCATTATCGCCTGGACTCTTCAGTCGACTGGACTAGATGAAGGTCCATGAGAATTTTCATTGTCGCTTGGACTCTAAGAATACTAGATGTTTGCTGTCGCTTGGAAAAATATTTTCATAAAAGTTTCGCTATGTTCCTTAACTATTTATCTCGTTAATTGATATCAAATAAATATGTTTAGATGAAATATTAATAAATTATTCATATTTAATATTGAATATTTTATTCGAAAATTTAAAAGTTTTAAAATTACGATTTCACCCAAACTGCGAGAATCCGATGCACCCGCGTCAAAACCCTAACACACATGTCACCCATCAATTCCAAGTCTATAACAAGTTACATACAGAAGTGGGTTTTTCCCTCATGCCTCGAAAACATAAATCTCATGTTTAAAAAAATATTTATTTTCTAAATCATTTCTTAAACATGCTGAATAAAATATAACTGATAATAAAACTGGCTAAAGCCCTAAAAGAGAAAAGTAAGTTTGATTTAAGTAACAACATAATGAAAATCAACTTAAAAGAAAATGTCCACTCACAGATTGGGATATGGCTGACATTACTCGCTTGCTGAGAAAACTTCGGTTTTTGTGATGATCTATATTTGATAAACTAGATTAGAAATGGACTAAGAAACATGCTACATAATCATACTAAAATTTGCTTATTCTAGTAAGGGCTATCACTCTAAGGGTATCGTACTCTTATCATGTTGCAATATGTACATACGAGTTGATATGAGACTTATAGGGTAGCCTCTAACGTGTTCGGGTGAAACTGAGATGATTTGAAACTGATTTGGGTAATTTTTGACCACACGTCGCGACGCAGGGCATTGCACGTCCCGATACGCATCATCCAGAAACATACCCAAACTTTCCCATACGCATCATGACGTAAAAACCTTGCGTGTCACTTTGCAAAAAACCAGAAGCATATCTGGGAAAATTCCCAGATCGCATCGCGACGCGGAGCGTTCTGCGTCGTGACTCTAGGCCAAAATTCATGTCTTTTCTTCATCTTTTCTTCCTTAATTTTCCCAACACTTCCCCCAAACATTCCACACAAGCAATTAACAACAATAAGTATCTAAAAACATCATCAACATCATCCTCAACAATAATTCATATCATTATAAGCACTTTATTTAATTTATACTTAAAACTTAACAAATTGGGGATTCCCCACAATCACCATTCCTTGACACTATAATCACTCATTCATCATCATATACAAGTCAACAATTTCCTATAATCATCAAAACTTCAAAATTCAACATATATCCATTTGGGTCAAGCCTCCTTACCTCATTTTTGTTGGATCTTCCTCATCCCTCATGGTTGTTCCTTTCTTTTCCCTTCTTGCTTGATGAACGGGTATTACCCATTGGTTCTTTTCCTTTCTTCTTTTCCCCATTTCTTCTTCTTCCCATCTCCCAAACATTTTTCTT
Source organism: Zanthoxylum bungeanum (assembly GCA_019454045.1). Lineage (NCBI taxonomy): Eukaryota > Viridiplantae > Streptophyta > Magnoliopsida > Sapindales > Rutaceae > Zanthoxylum > Zanthoxylum bungeanum. Next base: position 44,089 of record SKCR01039974.1, read on the forward strand.
TCTCTCATTTCTTCTTTTTCTAATAGTAATCTCCTTATATACTAGGGCTTATTTGATATTTGGAAAAATGTAGAAATATGGAGACAATTTGAGATTTTTCGAGATAGGTCCACGGTACTATTCATCCAGAGTTTTGACTTGCCATTTTTACATATTTCTGGTTTGATTTTGGAAAAATATTATGCACGGAAATGGTAGGTCTCGATCTCAGATTTCTGGTGATATAAAATATTTTAAAATCTGAGTTCGTATGAGAAAGTTATGGCCCAAACACCGTGGGTGTCCGGAGTGAAATATTATACAATTCTATATTGAAACTTCGAGGAATAACGATTGTCCCCAAGGTTACCTCATGAGTGTATGTGTGTTCTACATAACTTATATTATGAATATTCATCCCAAAATAAAACAGTAGTCGAGATTATCGGTTGACGAGATTACCTATCGCTAAAAATTCTCCACCCTTAAATAGGATTCGTCCTCGAATCCTTTCTGGGGTTTAACTCGCAGGTTGTCTTGGTTCAAGAATATCTTTTGAAAAACTCTTGTCATACTAAAGTTATCCCTAAGTATCAGGGAAATCTCATTTCTAAACCTTTAACTATATTCAATTCCTTTATCTCAACTGTGCATATGAGTTATCGATTCCAAAATTTTTCTATGTTCATGACCTACCGTTCAACTCATTTTAGTCCTATTTTGATTTGGAACCTCGATACCTCATTATCGTGACAACAATAATTTTTCTAGTTATCTTTAAGAACCTTAGTTAGCCTTTACGATTAAGGCACCCCCTATTGTATCTTATATAATAACCAATAACCTTCCATTTCCTTTAACTTGTGTATAGTTCAGGTTCTTCAACTATTCTTCATAATGAAACTACTTAATGATTTTATAATATATAATTGTACTACACACCTTCATGGCTCCAATATTAGCTGACTATTTGATCTTTATCTTTTCTCTTTACTAAGTCCTCGTTACTCGTGAGCTTCTTCCTTCGAGGTTTCAAATATATAACTATTTATGGGTTAGGACTTCTTAACTCATAACTAGTCTTTTCATGTACTCTTACTGTGAATTGACGGCTCCCGTACTTAGAATATTCCTTCAAGGTAGTTCCTCTGGTAATACTCCTTGTAAGCCTAATCTTATGTCTTTTATGCTAGAACTGTGTTTGTTTTTTTTTTGCACTTTTGATTCCTATGTTGGTACAAGCATGGTTACTATCTGTAATGCTGACTTTTTCTTCTTGCCTTCTAGTACCTTAGAATGTTTCACCCTCAATTATCTATTAATCCTTATCTTGTTAAGAGTTGTCTTATATATTATCTCTAACGAGCATACAGATCACTATCATCCATCTTTCCCTCTTTTCTTAATACGATAAAATTTCAGTCTTATTTAAGTTCCTGAAAAACATACTATCCCATAGTACTATTGTAAATCTGTCTTATCATTATACGCCTCTTTATTGTTTGTTCGGTATATAAATTATTACTAGTATTTCTTCTGATGTCTTTGTATCCTATCCTACACTATCCTATAACTGAACTCTTATGGTCTCTGTTTCTGTCTTTTTATTTACAGGGGTATCAACTTCTACAATTCTCTGATTATGTCTATGGCTATCTCTTTTTCCTTCCATAATTACTTGACTAGTACTTTCTCTCTTAATCATCTCTCATAGACTATCTTTCTTCTAAACTTTTTTATCTTCTCCTTTGCTCTGTTCTATTCCCGGGACTCGTCTGGCCTATGTCTCTGCTTCCTCATTCGAATGATATCATTTTTACATTCCCTTAGCCACATCTATCGTTGATCCTTTATATCTCAGTCATAACTTGGCCACTACTTCCTCTCTGTTCTGCTCCATTTGAAAAACTTTTTTTTTAAACTTCTTTACTCAGAGCTGCCACTTACTTTTATTTCGTTCTTAAGCTACGTCTAAAGATATTATGTTCATGTACTCTTTCACTATTCTTTCATATAATCTTGGAAGTATCTCAAGGCAACCTTCAAGGTCCATCACTGCTACTATTGTCTAACGGGGGCATGAAGGGTAGGGATTGTCTTAGAGTCTTCCGGTTGTGGTGTTTTACTCATCTATAAGCTTATAACTCTTTTGTTTACATGTCTGGTGTTGCCCCCTGTTAGTGTTCATAGAACATGCCAAGGATCTAATAAGCAAGAAAAGGTGTCCATAAATTCATTATAAGTTGCAGAATGACTTACATTGAATGGATTTGAGCTTTTAAAATTTTGAATGAAGATCTCTAAGATCCTTCTTTTATGTTGATTCCAAGCTTTGAGTTGGTTTCCCTATCAACTTAGTTGATTTCTACAAGTGCTAGCTTTGTTGATTTTGCCACAAAATCAAAGAGAAAGAAGGAGGCCATTCACGCCCAAGCTTGAGAGAAAGCTAGGGTTTGTTTTGTTCAAGTGTGTGTTGTGTTGGTAGTGAGAGAGTTAGGTTTTGTAAAGGGTTTTACCCTTTTCGTCCAAACTTGGTAGTTGGGTCTTGGTTTTCCAAAAACCAAAACCATGTAGTTGAAAAGCTAGTGGTTTTGGCATAAATGCCAACTACCCTCCCAACTACCACATAAAAGTGGGCCCCACATTTGAATTCAAAATTCGAATGTCTATACGAATATTTGCCGCTGCTCGGATTCGTTTAATCCGATTAAATGAACTTTCGTCGCTAAATAATTAAATCTAATTTAATTAAATAACGATGCCTCGCAAATATATTACGAACTTCGTTTACGAATTAATTCTAATTTAATTTGTTCGTTCGTATTAAAGTCCGACTTTAATTTCGTAATGAAATCCAATTCATATTAATATATCCGATATATTAATTTTAGCCCATACGAATAAATTAAATAGAAAAATTAAATTTAACTATTAAATTTATTTTACCGATTAATTCCAAATTAATCGCGTTCTCTCTCTTTCGAACACATTTAATGCCAGATTAAATAATGCCTCAATCAATCCCAGATTAATTTTCTCTCTCTTAATTAATCTCAGATTAATTCTAATTTCAATCAACCGTCATCGGTGAATTTTTGGGAAGCGACCCAAGAGATCCCTGGATATGTTGGCAGTAAATACGGTCATCGGATTATCCGAATACGTGCTTACCTCGTACCACGTGCTTACCGATTTACAAGACATGGTTGGCTTCTAGCAAAGCACCGTGCCTACCCAATTCTCCAGAAATATTCTTACTGGAATATATAAACTATGTCAGGCGTAGTATACGTAGTATTGAGTATTGCGATCCAGTATCGCGTGTCACGTGCTAGGCCTGGGGCTGGAATTGTGTCTGTCCCGTACAAAGCACATGTCGAATGTCTGGTAACTTGTCTCTATAATAGGATGAACATGACCTAGTCATATCATCCCGATGACTGCAGTACTTAAGAGTACTAGTTCCGTATCCTACGTGACATCATCTCCACTATGACTGGAGTGATACTTCCGTCTTGACAACACACCCAATACACTACGATTCTCAATATATCCAGTAGAGGCGTACATAGAACCGATTAAAGCCCTGGACGACCAAAACCAAAGCATATTGATTGTCGCAAGTATTAGTGGTGCAAGTCTCAGGTTAAGACCAAATACACCTACCCTGATTTCGGACTTCCATAGACACGTAGTCATACTACCAATGGAATTCCGAGGGGTCTATCCAGAGCGAAGCTGTTTCAGTACCATCGGTAAACACAACCTCCTATTACACTTGCATGAGTATCCGATACCCAAATATATGAGAACTATGCTATTGTGCCCTCACAACGCGCACAAGTGTAATACTAGTCTTTTACGCATTATCAATGTCCAATCTCGATAATACTCTGACTAGGGATATTTAATGATTAATCCTTCAAGTACTGATACTATCTCATATCATCTCAATCTAGGAACTAATCATAAGGACCTACTATCATTTATACATCTAGGTGATCTAATCACAAATGATAAGAGTGAAATATCCTTGTCACATAGTTAATTTATACAACAACACCATGATCTGTACAAATAGTGACGCTATGGGTCATAATTGTCCAACAATCTCCCACTTGGCCTATAGCCAATCACTCGAGTGTCACACATCCGAACTATGTACGGTTTGCTCAAACTGCTGAGGAAAGGCTTTCGTCAACAGATTTACGTGATTATCGTCTGATGTGATTTATTCGATCATCACATTTCCACGATGTATGATCCAAACGAATCAGATGAATAGTTGAAGTATATATGGATCGTTGATGAGACCATTAATTGTTTAGCATGTGCTGACGCCTAGGTCAACTGCTAACAGAACTATATCTAATCTAATTAGATTTATTATCGACCCAAATGGCTTCTATTGCTGCCTCAGCCGCAACAATAACCGGTATTTTTTTGTTTATTCGGTAACATTATCTTGCTTGGAAGATTTCCAGCTCACTGTTCCGTTATTCAAACTGTATAGTACTGTTGTTTTTATCGGTTAAGAAACTTGCAGCAGTGATCCCAGTCACTTCAAGTTCTCCTTCTCCATAGTTTAAGACATCATCCTTAGTTCTCTAAGATACTAACGGATGTTCTTAATATCAATCCAGTGACTATCACTTGGATTGACCTGTTTATGATTCCATATGCTCAAAGCGTATGAGACACCAGGTAACGTACATTTTTCAATGTATGATTTCTCAGAGAGTGTCAACAACTTAAAATCTATCCCAGTAGATCTTTATTCCTAGAATAAAGGTTGTTTCTCCCAAGAATTATACGGAGAACTTTCATGAAAGCCAAGCTTTCACCGATTGTAATATGGGAATATCATTTCCAAGAAATGACATATCATCATTATTTAGGACAGTCAATTTCAGTGAGCTCCCACTAACCTCCTTATATACACAAGAATCATTTGTCGTTTTGAATTAAATCATAAACAATTATGATTACATCAAAACGATAATTCCAAGAACCTAATGCTTGCTTCAATCTAAACATGGATCAAATAACCTTTAAACATTGTTTGCTAGTTTTGATACGATAAAAAATCGTCAGGATGTTGAAAACATCCTCCAAAAGGTTTCCATTTCAGGAAAGCGATTTTGATGTTCAGCTGCCATATTTCATGAATGAAACATGCAGCATCAGCAAGCATTATACAAATGCATTTCTCCATGGCAACAGGTAAAAGATTTCGTTGTAATCGACACAATATTGATAACGATACCTTTCCGCTACAAGCCTAGCTTAGTACGTTGGTATGCTGCCATCCACGTATGTCTTCCTTGAAGACTTATATAGTACCAATAGGCACAATGCCTTGCGGTAAAACAACTAGTGTCCAAACATAGTTGATATATATGGAATCCATTTCGGACTCATGGCACTTGCCATGATAGGGAGTCGATACCTTGTATCACTTCCTCATACGTAGTCAGTTCGTATCCTCAATAGATTGACATCTTTATGAGGTGAGATCAAAAACCCATACCCAGGTTGTTTTCTGACTCTCTCCGACTTACGCGGTTCATGTGTATTCGAAGATTACTGGTACAGTTTCATCCTTGATAAACTGTTTATGCTCCATTAAGGACTTGGTGCCTTGAATAGTATAACTTCGATTTTCATCGAGTTTTACTATCCTCCCACTTTCCACTGCATATCGGTATTCCTCTTAGGAAAATCGTTTGGTGAGCAATAATTACATTGTTCTCAAGTGAGTTGTATAAGTACTATACTTTGGTTTCCCTAGGATAACCTACAATTGGCACTTATCCAATTTGGATTCTTGTTTGATATCATCCAAACATATGCTTAGCATTCCCAAATCAACAGGAATGATAAAACCCGATTTCTTTCCTGTTTATATCTAATATGAAGTTCGTCAAACAGATTTTCATGGAACCTTATTCAAAATAAGTATTGTACTATTAAATGCTTATCCTTTGAAGGAAAATGGTATCTCAGAGCGACTCATGATTAACCTTATCATGTCCAACAAAATTCGGTTTCTCCGTTCGGACACACCGTCAAACTGACGTGTTCCAGGAGGAGTCATCATTGAAAGAATACTATACCCTTTCAAGTAACTTGAGAAACTTATTGCTTAAGTATTTTTATCATTGTCTAACCGTGATAGTATAAATACTTTAGCCGATCTATTTGTCCATTTAGTGTCAAAACTCTAAAAGTTTCCGATTTGTGTTTCAAAAGAAACACATAACCATAACGCGATGCCATATCCGTAAAGGTCACGAAATATTCATATCCACCTCTAGCCTTGCTAGATATGGGCCCGCTTACGTCACTATGAACAAGGGCTAACAGATCGATGGCACTTATACTTTTACCAAATAAATAGTGTTTTAGGTACTTTACCTAATAAACTAGATTCGTAGACATCATTTGAATAGAATCAAATCTGTCATAGTACCCACTCTTCAAAAGTGCGGATATAAGAGTCTTGTTTAATTATGTCCCAGAATATAATGCAACAATTAAGTTTCTTCTGATCAAATCAGTTTAAGCTATTAGTTTGTCATGTCATATGTTTGAGATTTATTTATATTCAAAATATAAATTCTGTTATTCACATCTAATGTGTTAATCTCAATATCATCTTTATAAAATAAAATTCTTTAGTGTTCTAGAATATAAAGGTATACTCGCAACGAGTTATACTCGATATAGAGATAATATTTCTAGTCAAACTAGTTACATTATAACAGTTTCCTAATTAAGTACATACCTGAAGGGTAGTTCCTAACTTAGGTATCTACGGTAAAACAGTGACTTTTGTCCCGTTTTCGATTCGCAGATTAATCTCATTTGAAGTCAGTATCCTGCTCATAGCAGATGCTGCACACCAATGCATATTTTATGTACAACTTTTAGTATCTAAAATCCAATTTTAATAATAGTAGTGAACATTTTTATGACAAACATACTTAAAGTCAGAGCCTTGCCCCGTCTTTAATTCCTTCATGTCTGCCTTGTCCATACGGCCATTTTGGGATATGTCATTTATCTTCCTATAAGATTATAATGATCTTGCCTTTGCCCTTTTCTACAACTTAGAAGCCTTTGGCCAAGCCTTGGCCTTCTAGAATATCAAAGTAGGGTGCGCCTTGCGCTACTTGCCTTATTGCAAACTTTGGCTTTGTCTCATTGAGAATGGCCATTAATTCTCCAGGAGTTATTAATTGCAATTTAATACTTCTAAGATCTAAGAATAGATCTATGAAGATCCTTCAATTTCTTCATCATACTTTAAGGATCTAATCCTTAGTTCTGATTAGGAAATTAAGGAGTCCTATTGACAAGTATAATGGATTAAGCACTAAAGTTATCATCACATGAATCTTCCAAAGATCATGCTCTACTATTTGCTTAACTCTGGGCTTAGGCCTAATATTTTATTTTATCAAATAAAGTAACTTATTAGTTTCCAGGACCATCCTGAAATTTTATTCTCAATTTAAAAATTAAAGTCGTTTAAACACATTTTCCTTAGGATTATGTTTTAAACACTAATCTTTCAATTTAATCTTGATTCTAATAGTCCAACTATTTAATCAACGATTTCATGTACAATCTAATGTAATATTACTATAGTCTAACTATATAAATAATTACAATTTTATTGGTTAAAATCAAATATATATTGATTACTATAATCCAATTATATAATCAACTATAAATGATCGGTAAAATTCAAATATATTGATTACTATAATCCAATTATATAATCAACTATAAATGAACGGTAAAATTCAAATATATTTATTACTATAATCCAATTATATAATCAACTATAAATGAAGTAGTTTGAATACAGTCCAACTTTTTAATTAAAACAACAATTAAATATTAGTCCAACTAATACTTTAATTTATTTGACGAGATATTTGATATGAGCGCGTTTGGCAAGTTATTAAACGATTATTGCAAATTTAATTCTTGCCTCCCACTAATTTTCGGCGAGCCTCTAACCCTCTGTCGAGTACTCGGGAAACCTAGTTTCCTAGTGGGCTAGGATCCCGTTAAATAACACACAATCTTGACTTTGGCCAACAAATTGTATGATAGTTAACTAAGTAGATCTCTAAGATCAATTGGATCTAATCCAATTCCTAGATCCAGTAGGTGGACATTCAAGTCCGAAACATTTATCTTATATATGCCAATATATCCAATATATTTTCCTAACCTTTTTCCTCGGAATCAACTAAGCCTTGGCTTTGGCACAACAAGCTTAATGATTCCAGTTAAGCGGGACCCATTGACATGGAAAGCTTCGTAATCAATGTCGATGGACAATAAGTGATTTTGACTTTGGCCAAAAAATCACGACTTGGACAAAACACCGATATGGAACAAAACTCTCATGATTCAGACACATCCGCAATTGACAAAGGTCTTGACTTTGGCCAACAAACTAATGCCAAATTGGATCTTGAGTAAGAATCACTCAATGGAAGGAAAACGCTTAATATGTTTTGAGGGTTTTTCGCGTAAATTGGCAACCAATTTATTATCTTTAATTAGGTCTCATCATACACCCTTAAGCCTGCATTCTAAAAGCAAAATAAGGTGAGATAAATAAATAAATAATAATGATATACGGATGGATATGTCACAAATTATTCCTAGAATAAATCACTTCCTTTCCTCTCCCCGGCTAGAACTATTCTAACTTCTACCCAATTACATAATACAATAAAGAAACCTCATTTACATTGAGGGGAATTGGTGAGAAGAGAAATACAAAGAATAATGAGATAAAAGGCTGGACACGCAAGTCTAATTTAATAAATTCTAAATTTATTACAATTTCCAAAATTGCCCTCATTCCTAGAATAAATCAAATCGTTGTTTGAACATCCGATATACATTATTCATACAATACATTCATGTATTCATACAAATCATGTTATTCAATCAATCTAATCCAATTAATTAATCTTTGAATTAATGATCATCCAATGTTCAAACAACGATTTGATTTGTGCGAGTCAAACTCGTTTAAGAATAAATACTCAAAGTAAGTATTCTTGAATTATATTGAACTACAACTTTAAATCCAATTTATTTGTATTCAATACTAATTCCAAATTTAATTCCAAATTAAATTTTTACATTTACTTATAAGCCTTAAAGACTTGGATTCCAAATCCAATCTTAATGGGTCTCAAAGGCCCAATAACATCCAATGTCATTTTAATTAAAGTCCAATGGGCTTTTAATTGATTCTTAAGGCATGGGCTTTGGCCATAATGGATCAAACCCAAAATGCCAAGGCCCAATAGGAATCACCCTATTGCCAACAAATCAAATTAGGCCCATTAGGCCCAATTATATTCTTTAAAGGGCCAAGTGATGTATTTGGACTTTATGGAATTGGTTTTGGGCCAATTGGATCCAATCCAAAAGTCCAAAACCAAACTTGGTCAAACCAAGCCCATTAAGCCCAAATACGCACTTTTAGCCCAAATCATAATTAAAGGCTTATTAACATAATTATAATATTCCAAATATCACAATTATTTTAATTAAAGTGTATTAGCCATGATTAATTAATTAAACTCAATATTTCCAAAATACCAATTAACTTATTTAATCATGCCTAATCCATCAATTTATGCTCAACACAAATTGAAGCCAAAACACATCATTTCATACTCAACACAAATTGAATCCTAAACATATCATTTCATGCTCAACATGCTCTTTGATTTAACATAAACATTATTGACTTTGATTCTAATCTAATCAAACCAACAATCAATATTTTATCATGCATTTAAACACATCCAATGGTGTAAATATTGAAAAATCAAAGTGCAGTCCAAGGCAGTACATTCGGCCAAGGTAAGGAAATTTAAAAACTTTGATCCAATCAATTTTTCTCAAATCTAATCATGCACAACTCTAAGTTAACATAATCTAAGCATGCTCAAAGAATCAATTTGAAGGAATCATGCTCAAAACATAAAAGCCCCAAATTTTAGTCTCATGAACCCTAAAATTTTCATGCTTAAAATTGGCTCTTGATACCATTGTTAGTGTTCCTAGAGCATGCTAAGGATCTAATAAGCAAGAAAAGGTGTTCATAAATTCATTATAAGTTGCGGAATGACTTACATTGAATGAATTTGAGCTTTTAAAATTTTGAATAAAGATCTCCAAGATCCTTCCTTTATGTTGATTCCAAGCTTTGAGTTGGTTTCCCTATCACCATAGTTGATTTCTACAAGTGCTAGCTTTGTTGATTTTGCCACAAAATCATATAGAAAGAAGGAGGCCATTCACGCCCAAGCTTGAGAGAAAGCTATGGTTTGTTTTGTTCAAGTGTGTGTTGTGTTGGTAGTGAGAGAGTTAGGTTTGGTAAAGGGTTTTACCCTTTTCACCCAAACTTGGTAGTTGGGTCTTGGTTTTCCAAAAACCAAAACCATGTAGTTGAAAAGCTAGTGGTTTTGGCATAAATGCCAACTACCCTCCCAACTACCACATAAAAGTGGGCCCCACATTTGAATTCAAAATTCGAATATCCCTACGAACATTTGCCGCGGCTCGGATCCGTTTAATCCGATTAAACGAACTTTCGTCGCCAAATAATTAAATCTAATTTAATTAAATAACGATGCCTTGAAAATATATTACGAACGTCGTTTACGAATTATTTCTAAATTAATTCGTTCGTTCGTATTAAAGTCCGACTTTAATTTCGTGATGAAATCCAATTCATATTAATATATCTGATATATTAATTTTAGCCCATACGAATAAATTAAATAGAAAAATCAAATTTAACTATTAAATTTATTTTACCGATTGATTTCAAATTAATCGCATTCTCTCTCTTCCGAACACATTTAATCCCAGATTAAATAATGCCTCAATTAATCTCAGATTAATTATCTCTCTCTTAATTAATCCTAGATTAATTCTAATTTCAATCAACTGTCATCGGTGAATCTTTGGAAAGCGACCCAAGAGATCCCTAGATATGTTGGCAGTAAATACGGTCATCGGATTATCCAAATACGTGCGTACCTCGTACCACGTGCTTACCTATTTACAAGACATGGTTAGCTTATAGCAAAGCACCGTGCCTACCCAATTCTCCAGAAATATTCTTATTGGAATATATAATCTATGGCAGGCGTAGTATACGTAGTATTACGTATTGCGATCCAGTATCGCGTGTCACGTGCTAGGCCTAGGGCTGGAATTGTGTCTGCCCCGTACGAAGCATATGTCGGATGTCTGGTAACTTATCTCTATAATCAGATGAACATTACCTAGTCATATCATCCCGATGACTGCAGTACTTAAGAGTACTAGTTCCGTATCCTACGTGACATCATCTCCACTATGACTAGAGTGATACTTCCGTCTTGACATCACACCCAATACACTACGATTCTCAATATACCCAGCAGAGGCGTACATAGAATCGGTTAAAGCCCTGGACGACCAAAACCAAAGCATATTGATTGTTGCAAGTATTAGCGGTGCAAGTCTCATGTTAAGACTAAATACACCTACCCTGATTTCGGACTTCCATAGACACGTAGTCATACTACCAATGGAATTTCGAGGGGTCTATCCAGAGCGAAGCTGTTTCCGTACCATCGGTAAACACAACCTCCTATTACACTTGCATGAGTATCCAATACCCAAATATATTAGAACTATGATATTGTGCCCTCATAACGCGCACAAGTGTAATACTAGTCTTTTACGTATTATCGATGTCCAATCTCGATAATACTCTGACTATGGATATTTAATGATTAATCCTTCGAGGACTGATACTATCTCATATCATCTCAATCCAGGAACTAATCATAGGGACCTCCTATCATTTATACATCTAGGTGATCTAATCACAAATGATAAGAGTGCAATCTCCTTGTCATATAGTTAATTTGTACAACAACAGCATGATCTGTACAAATAGTGACGCTATGGGTCATAATTATCCAACACCCCCCACTAGGGTACTACTACTACGAACTATCTGAATTTCATGTTTCAGTTCTACTACTAATTTGTTTTCCAATTATTAATGATACCACCTCTTATTGTGAACTTCCATAAGGTTCATACTATATCAAACTCCTACTATACTCCATCTATTAGTCTTTCTTACTAAGTTTTTCTCTATTACTTGACATTCATATTCATCTTACTTCCTTGAAATCCTTATATCTTTATTTCCCTGGAAGCTCCATTAACTTTGATTACTTATGACATCTCTACTAAGTTTCTTAGTTCAGGTGCTATTCTCATCTGGTTCTTCTTTCTCAATATAATGAGACTCTTATGAGTCATACTATACTCTTGAGAGTCGCTCTCTCTAATTCCTTTACTCATTTGAGATTTTACCACCCCTAAGGGATTCTAATTCTAAGACGACTTTTAGGTTTGGCTTGGCTTACTGTGACTTCAAACTTTTCTGTCTTATGTAGAATTTTCCATCTTTTGATTTTCATCTATGTTTTGTTGTACTTATTGATTCAACTATCTAGACGCCTCGTAATCCATCTATTTTGTCAAGTACTTTTCTTTACTTATTCTTTCTCTTACTAGGTTCTAAGTTGGGAATGGCTACATGCTCACATGTCTGGTTAGGTGTCTAAATACTTACCATAATCGGAGGCTATTGAAAGGAAAATTTTCTATTCATACTGTTGGGAATTGAATTGACTAATCCATGTCTTAGGATTCTTTATTTTTATCACTCATTCCGGGGTCTTCACTTACATTGCTGTCTCCAAGCTAAATTACCTATGTTACCATACGGACTGAATTCTTTTATCACTTCCTATTTCCTGCTTACTTTTTTCATATCCTATTTCTTTGCTTTACGCCATGCTACTGAGGCTAATGGTGGTTAGTTCTTCTGACTACCTCCTAAATTTCTGCTCTCTTCTCTCTGCTCTTGCTATAAATCACAACTATGCCACTCTATTCTACTTTCCATACTGGTGCTCTTGTCACTCCTAAATATCCCCAAACCTCATGGGTCTATCCTTTTATATTTCCATAGCTTTCTACTGGCTTTAAACTAATCTGTAGGACCTATTATGTTGATTATTTTGTTGACCCCTACTAGCCTTGCAAGCCTCATGCTCTCTTACCTTGATCATTGGGTTATACTGGGTTCTCTCTTTACATCCTCACAAACTTTTTTACTCCCCTCCGGGGTGATCTACCTTCCAAGGTTTTCTATTTCTGAAGATGAACTCTCATCGAGCTTCTTATGGTCGCCTATACGTATACTAGTATGAACTACTTTATGTCTCATTGGTTCTTCTTTTTATGTCTCGATGGGTTTCAATATCCTTGTTCTAGTACTCTATGTCCGGTTAGAGTCTATTTCTCATATAGGGTAGGTATAAGATATGCTCTGTCAGGACAGCTTCTTTAACTAGTATGACTAAGCTGTTGAAAACTAGATAGCTTAGGGTCTTGTCTCCATCGAATTACTTGGGATAAGATAACTAATCGTTTCTGTTTATGACTTTTGTTTGCCTTCTTGTGGACGTGGTTTTAGGTTTGGGGATTTGAAGTTCTCTACGTCTTTTTTGACATCCTAGACTATTAGAACTCTTGAGTCAACTCTTGATTTCTTACTTCTGTTATCTTTCTGCCTTTTCCTCATTACTCGGGGAACTTACTATCTATACGAAGGCACTCGAGGCTAATGAATCTATTTCAAAGAATTCTACGGGGATGGAAGGAATCTTACATCTACTAGGCACTCTAACACTTGCTCGGGCTTTTTCTATTCTTTTTACTACTATAGGTTCTGGTACTTCCTTATCGATCTAATTTTGTATCTTTATCTCTTCTTACATCTGGTCGTTTTACCATTCTTACATCTTTCCTTACATTTCTTCTAACTTTTCTTTTTCCACTCATTTGGGTAACTTTTCTCAAAATCTTACTGTCCGATTTCATATCTCGTTTGTACTTCTGGTAATAGGTCAGAATAACTTAGGAAAATTCTTATCGTGGATCTAGAGTATAGTTGTTCTTGTAAGGGATACTATTTGAATAGTCTGGGAAAGCTTACTAACCTATCTATTGGTCTTGAGGACGTACTCGAGGATCAAATATTGGAGAGGTAGTGCCTCGCATACGAGTATCCCGGACATACTACGTATCCCATCACTCTACCCACTACCGTCACTAACTCCCTAGACCATGCTCTGATATCATGTTTGTAACATCCCTGATCTGGTAGATGTTACCAGCAGGGAATCAAACGTAATATTCCCCTACGCCTCTGTCTTCCTAACTTTAAGCTACACTTTTACTCTTTCCTCAATCAAAATCTTATTTAAGGGACCAATGCCCAACCTCGACAATATTAAATACAAGTTCAATATTAATAACTGTATACTAAATAACACTTACTTACAATGACTATTACATAACCCAAGATTAATAAATAAATTCTAATTAACTCTGACTGGACTCTCACTATTTCTGACTTGAACTGGTGGACTCCATAACCTAGTGACTGCATTAGTATCCGTCCTTCTGAGCTCATCCTCCGAGAATCCCTGTAAAAATAGAAAACTGGGAATGGGGGTTAGACCGTTGTACGGTCTAAATGAGTGAACGAAATCTAAAATACTGTTATATAAATATTTGGATTCTAAATCATAATTCAAAAAAAAAATTAGCCTTATACGAAAACTCTTTTTGAAGAATCTTGTTTGAAATCTCATTTATAAAGCGTATCTTTCTGAAATCTTCTTTTGAATGTCTGATTTTTTTTACACTTGTATCAGAAAGATTTATTCTGAAAACTATTTCTGAAATGTCTATTTTCTGAAAACTGTTTCTAAAATCTGATCTCTGAAAACTGATATGTCTATAAAAAACTTGACGTATGGGGGCATTACGTATCACCGTCCCCTCATATGCCTAACTAGATTAAGGAGTGAAAATCCATGAATTTGGGGCGTTACGTATCGCCGTCCCCCAAAATATTCCACTACTGTCCTTAAAACTAGTGGTCTTGGGACGTTACGCATCGTCGTCCACCAAGCCACTGAACTATAACTGGGGGTGTAGATCTATGCTACCCTCCAAACTCTAAAACTAGGATATTGGGGCATTTGTCACCCCTAGTCCTGAACTAGGATCTGGGGGTGTTATGTATTGTCGTCCCTTCAGTCCTCTACATGTGCACATTGTTAGGGTTGGTGCTCGGAGTGCCAATCCAGATCGTATTTATGTCTGATTCATGAATATGCACAATGCCCTTTTCCATAATATTACTTATTTAATGGTAACATCTCTTGTCTTTTATATACATATTCTATCTAATTACAATTAGATATCTAATTTTGATTATATTGAAACTAAATCTAATTTAGTGATATGTGTATATTAGACAAAGACCCTAGGATTCACAACATAGTACGTATTTACAACTTAGTTTGTAATTGACATTGGGAAGCATCACTAAAAGTTGTATATCCTTAAATAAAGTTTCTGTTTAGATTTACTAACACGGGTTATTAGTAAAATCCACAAAGACCAGTACATATCGTATATCGTGACTTGGTCCGATGGTTTATCCCAATGAACCATGAGTCTTGGGAGACTCTTATAGATATGTAGGTGTTTATTTGGTGGACACTGAACGACTCAATGAATATTTCCTAATAAATGGTACACCAACTTCAATAGGAATCTTCTCGAGTTGAGCGAGCAGAGTGATCCTTCGACTTGAGATACCACAGTGGATATATGAGTTATCCTCCACACTTTGATGGAAGTCACGTCACCGATCTATTTAGATCAGACCTCCGCTTGTTCATTTGGTGTGACTGATGCTAATGATATTAAGTGCATATCAAGATATAATCCATCAGTCCTGTGTAAATGGCATAGATATCCTACACGTGTTTGTAATCTAGTAAATTCATGGCCGTGGTATTCTTGGGTTTCTACTATAGTCCCAAGATCATTCAAGTAATGAAAACATGTGTTAATACTCAAAGAAGAATGGCAAAATCATACTTACAATGATCGGATGTGAGAAGCTTTGAACATAAAAATTTCCCTTGTTGAATTCGGCCATGCCTCTTTTGTGCTCCATGGATTTGTCTTCAACCTCTAAGCTTTCAAAATGGATTCCATGCTCATGGGAAAAGTTTCCCTATCACCTTTGTAGGACTCTAATGTGTGCTAGCACCTTGAATATTTACCACAAATCTTCATAAGCTTCATCAAAAATGGCCCAAGGCCGAATGTAGAGAGGAGAGAAAATGGCCACCTTGGCTGAATTGGTGAGGAGAGCAAGAAGGCCTCTTAGCCGAATCTCATAAGAGAGATGGAAGTGTGTTTGGTTTTCTATATCTAATACACAAAACAAAAGTCAAATACCAAATATAATTTAAATGATAAATGTCTTTCAATCACACTTGAGTGTTTAACACTCTTGCATCAACTTCCATCACTATGCACATCAATGATGACAAGCATCACTTCACTCAAAGTGATGAGACTTCTATCACTTGATTAACTAGTGATTTGACGCTTGATGTGACTTGTGGGCCCCACTTGATTCGAAATGTGAGTGGGCCCGCAAACACTCCCGGGCTCGGGTTCGTTATTTCCGAATTAACGAATTTTCCGTTGCGACGTAATTAAATCAAATTTAATTAAATAATTATTCCTATCAAAATTACTATTCACGTCGCTAACGAATTAATTCTAAATTAACTCGTTTGCCCGAATTAAAATTCGATTTTAATTCCGCGATGAAACCTAATTTTGTTTAATATATCGAATATATTATCTTATCGATTAATTCTAAATTAATCGGTCTCTCTCTATAAATAGTATTTTTTTCCCAGATAAAATATCTCTGTAATTAATCCTAGATTAATTTTCTCTCTCATCAGATTAATCCCAGATTAATAATATGCGAGTCATACATCATCGGTGAATCTTCGGGAAGCGACCCATGAGATCCCCGGATATATTGGCAGTAAATTCGATTATCGGACTATCCGAATACGTACGTACCTAGTACAACATTTTTACCAATTTACAAGACATGATTGGCTTCTAGCAAAGCACTGTGCCTACCCAATTCTCCAGAAATATTCTTAAAGGAATATACGATCTATGTCAGGCGTAGTATACATCGTATTGTGTATATCGATCCAGTATCTTGATGTCACGTGCTAGGCCTGGGGCTGAAATTGTGTCTGCCCCGTACGAAACACATGTCGGATATCTAGTAACTAGTCTCTATAATTGGATAACTATGACCTTGTCATATTATCCCGATAGCTGCAGTATAAAAGAGCACCAGTTCTGTATCCTACATGATCATCATCTCCATATGTCTGAAGTGATACTTCCATCTTGACAGCACACCCAATACACTACGATTCTCAATATACCTAGAAAAGGTATACACAGAACCGGTTAAAGCCCTGGATGACCAAAACCAAAGTATATTGATCGTCGCAAGTATTAGCGGTGTAAGTCTCAGAATAAGACCAAATACACCTACCCTGAAGCGAACTCTTATAGACACACAGACATACTACGAATAGGATTCCAAGGGGTCTATCCAGAGCGAAGCTGTTTTCCGTACCATCGGTAAAACAGAACCTCATATCGCACTTGCATAAGTATCCAATACTTAAATATATGAGAACTATGCCGTTATGCTCCCACAACGCGCACAAGTGCAATACTAGTCTATTCCGCATTACCGATGTCCAGTCTTGATAATACTACGACTAGGGATGTTTAATGATTAAACATTTATGAATTGATACTGTCTCATATCATCTCAATCCAGAACTAATCATAAGGACTTTTATCATATATATATCTTGGTAATCCAATTACAAATGATAAAAGAGCAATTTCCTTTGTCACATAGTTAATTTGTACAACAACACCATGATCTGTACAAATAATGATGCTATGGGTCATAATTGTCCAACAATCTCCCACTTGGCCTATAGCCAATCACTCAGGTGTCTTACACTTGAACTATGTACGGGTGGCTCAAACTTCTATTGAGAAACAACTTTCGTCTGTGGATTTATAAGGTTATCATCTAATGTGATTTATTCGATCATCACATCGCCATGATGTATGATCCGACGAATCAGATGAAACCATATGAAGTACATATCAGATCGTTGATGAGACCTTTAATTCTTTAGCCTATGTTGTAGCCTAGCTCAGCTGCTAACAGAAGTGTATCTAATCTAATTAGAAATATTTAGATCCAAAATGCTACTTTTGCTACGACAGATGCAGTAAAATTCCACTTTTGTTGTTTATTCGGTAACAGTATCTTGTTTGGAATATTTCCAGCTCACTGTTCCGTTATTCAAACTATATAGTACCATTTTGTGACTTATATATTCGTCTTTGTTGGTTTGGAAACTTGCAACAGTGATCCCAGTCACTTCAAGTTCTCCTTCTCCATAGCTTAAGAAAGCATCCTTAGTTCATCTAAGATACTAGAGGATGTCCTTAACATCAATCCAATGACTATCACTTGGATTGTTCTGATTGTGACTCCATATGCTCAAAGCATATGAGACACCAGGTCGCGTACATTTATTTCAATGTACGAGTACTCAGAGAGTGTCAACAACTTTTAGATCTATCCCAATAGATCCTTATTCCTAAAATAAAGGTTGTATTTCCCAAGAATTCTATGGAGAATTTTTCTTGAAAGACAAGCTTTCACCGATTGTATTATGGGAATGTCATTTCCAAGAAATGATATATCATTATAATGGACAATCATTGTCAGTGCGCTCCCACTAACCTCCTTATATATACAAGAATCATATTTATTTTGAATTAAATCATTTACCATTATGATTACATCAAAATGATTGTTCCAAGAACGATATGCTTGCTTTAATCTATAAATGGATCGAGTTAACTTGCAAACCTAGTTTGCTTGTTCTTTGTACGACAAAACCGTTAAGATGTTGATAAACATCCTCCTAAAGGTTTCAATTTAAGGAAAGCGATTTTGATGTACTGCTGCCATATTTCATAAATGAAACATACAGCAATAGCAACCATTATCCAAATGGATTTAGCCATGGCAATTGATAAAAGAATTCATCATAATCGACACCATGTTGATGACGATACCCTTTATGTACAAGCCTAGCTTAGTACATTTATATGTTTCCATCCATGTATGTCTTCCTTGAAGACCTTTATAGTACCAACAAACACAATGTCTTACGGTACAACAACCAGTCTCCAAACTTGGTTGGTATACATGGAATCCATTTCAGACATTATGGCACTTTGCCATAATAGGTAGTCGATACCTTGTATCACTTCCTCATACGTAGTCAGTTTTCTCAATAAAATTGAAATCTTTATAAGGTGAGATCAGAAACCCATACCTCCCAGATTATTCTATGACTCTCTCCGATCTATGCGGTTCTTATGTATTCGAAGATTATGGTACAGTTTCATCCCTGATGAACTGTTTGTGTTCCATTAAGGAATAGGTGCCTTGAACAGTATTACTCTGATTTTCATCGAGTTTTACTATCCTCTCACTTACCACTACATATAGGTGTTCCTCTTAGAAATACCGCATGGAGAGCAACAATTAAAATTGTTCTCTTATGATATGTATAAGTATAATACTTTTATTTCCCTAGGACAACCAATTACAGATAGGCACTTATTCAATTTGGGTTTAGTTTGGTATCATCCAAATGTATGCCTAGCATTCCCAAATATTCAGGAATGAGAAACCTGGTTTCTTTCATGTTCATATCTAATATGAATTCTGTCTAACAGATTTTTATGGAACCTTATTCAAAATAAGTTTTGCATTATTTAAAGCGTATCCCTTTGAAGGAAAATGGTAGCTCAGAGTGACTCATGATTAACCTTATCATGTCCAACAAAATTTGGTTTTTCTGTTCGGACACACCGTCAGGATTGAGGTGTTCCGGGAAGAGTCCACTGTGAAAGAATACTATACTCTTTCAAATAATTTGAGAAACTTATTGCTTGAGTATTTTCCATCTCGGTCTTACCGTGACGGTTTTAATACTTTAGCCGATTTGTTTGTCTTCTTCGTGTCGAAACTTTCTGAAATTTTCTGATTTAGCCGATGCCACATCCGTAAAAGTTACGAAGTATTACTGTCCACCTCTAGCCTAGCTAGATATGGGCCCACTTACGTCACTATGAACGAGGGCTAACAGATCGGTGGCGATTACACTTTTACCAATAAAAGGTATTTTAGGCACTTTGCCCAATAAACTAGATTCTTATACATCATTTGAGTAGAATCAAATCCGTCCTAGTATCCGCTCTTCAAAAGTGTGGATATACGAGTCTTATTAATGTGTCCCAGACAACACTGCCTCAAATAAGTCTCAACTGATTAAATCAGTTTGAGCTACTTGTCTGTCATGTTATATGTTTGAGATCTTTTATATTCAAAATATAAATACTGTTATTCACATCTAATGTGCTTATCCCAATATCATCCTTATAAATAAAACACTTTAGTGTTCTAGAATATAAAGGTATACCCACAACGGGTTAAACCCTGATATAGAGATAATGTTTCTAGTCAAAGTAGTTACATTATAACAGTTTCCTAATTTAAGTACACACCCGAAGGGTAGTCCCTAAACTTAGGTATCTACGGTTAAAACAGCGACTCTCGTCCCGTTTCCGATTCGCAGAGCGATCTTATCTGAAGTCAGTATCCTACTTATCAGCAGATGCTGTAAATCAGTACATATATTTATGTACCACTATTTAGTATCTAAAATCCAATTTTAATACTAGTAGTGAACATGTTTATGACAAACATGGTTGAAGCTAGAGCCTTGCCCCTCTTCACTTCCTTCATGTCTGCCTTGTCCGTACGGCAGTCACGCTTCAGTGACCCCGTTTTTCACAGTTTAGGCAGACATCTTGGGATAAGTCCTTTGTCTTCCTAGAAAACTGTGATGATTTTACCTTTGCCCTTTTCCATATCTCAGAAGTCTTTGGCCAAGCCTTGGCCTTCTGGGATATCGAAGTAAGATGCGTCTTGCGCTTCTTGCCATTATTGCAAACTTTGGCTTTGTCTCCTTGAGCATAGCCAATAACTCTCCAAGAGTTGTCTATTGTAATTAATGCTTCTAAGATCTAAGTATAGACCTATGAAGATCCTTCAATTTCAACATCATGGTTTAAAGATCCAATCCTTAGTTATGACGATGAAATTAAGGAGTCATTATGTCAAGGATAACGGATTAAGCACTAAAGTTATCATCACATGAATCTTCCAAAGATCATGCTCTACTATGTACTCAACTCCGGGCTTAGGCCCGAGATGTCATTTTATCAAATAAAATAACTTCTCGGTACTCAAGACTATCCTGAGGTATTATTCCCAATCTGAAAATTAAACCATTTAAATATATTTTTATCCAAGATTATGTTTTAAATGCTCAATCTTTCAGTTTATCTTGATTCTAATAGTCCAACTATTTAATCAACGATTTTAGGTATATTTGTATATAATGATTACTATAGTCCAACTATATAATCAACTATACATTTAATTAGTTAAATTCAATTATATTGATTACTATAATCCAATTATAAAATCAAATATGAATTGAAATAGTTTGAATACAGTCCAAGTGTTTAATTTAAAACAACATTGAATATTAGTCCAACTAATATATTTATTATTAAATAAATGACGAATAATGAAATGAGCATGTATGGCAAGTATCTAAACGAAATTGAAAATCTAATACTTGCCTCCCCCTATTTTTTGGCGAGCCTCTAACCCTCTGTTGAGTACTCGGGAAACCTTGTTTCCTAGTGGGCTAGGATCCCGTTAAATAACACACAATCTTGACTTTGGCCAACAAATTGTATGAAATTTAACTAGGTAGATCTCTAAGATCAATTGGATCTCATCCAATTCCTAGATCCAGTAGGTGGACATCCAAGTCTGAAACATATATCTTATATATGCCAATATATCCAATATATTCCCTAACCTTTTTCCTCTGAATCAATTAAGCTTTGGCTTTGGCACAACAAACTTAATGTTCCCAGTTAAGCGGAACCCATTGTCCTTGGAAAGCTTAGTAATAAATGTCGATGGATAAGAAGTGATCTTGACTTTGGCCAGCAAATCACAACTTGGACAAGACACCGATATGGAACAAAGCCTTCATGATTCAAACACATCCGCGATTGAAAAAGGTCTTGACTTTGGCCAATAAACCAATGCCAACCTTGGATCTTGAGTAAGAATCACTCAATGGAAGGAAAAACGCTTAATATGTTGTGAGGGTTTTTCGCGTGATTGGCAACCAATTAATTATCTTTGTTAAGGTCTCATCATCATACACCCTTAAACATGCATTCTAAAAGCATAATAAGGCGTGTAAATAAAATAATAATGATATGCGGATGGATACTTAACACATTTTGTTCCTAGAACAAATCTCTCCCGCTAGCACAACTTCTACCCAATTACATAACACTTCTAAGGAAACCTCATTTATATTGAGGGGAATAGGTGAGAAGAGAAATACAAAGAGTTAAGAGAGATAAGACTGGACACGCAGGTCCAATTTAAATAAATTCTAAATTTATTACAATAATTTCTAAAATTACCCTCACCCATCTAATATCCTCCCGATATACATTATTCATACCTCACATCCATATATTCACACAAAGCATGTTATCAATCAATCTAGTCCAATTAATTAATCTGAAATTAATAACCATCCAATATTCAAACAACGATTTGATTTGCACGAGTCCAACTCGTTTTAAGAATAAGTACTCAAAGTACAAATTCTTGAATTATATCAAACTACAACATTAAATCCAATTTAATTTGTATTTAATACTAATTCATATTTAATTCCAAATTAAATAACTTCACTTTATTATTGAGCCTTTGTGACTTAGATTCTAAATATAGTCTTAACGGGTCTCAAAGCCCGATAACATCCAATGTCTTTAATTAAAGTCCAATGGGCTTTCAATTAATTTCTTAAGGCATGGGCTTCGGCAACCAAAGCCCAAGTAAGGAATCACCCTTTATGCCTAGAAATCAATTTCGGCCCATTCGGCCCAATTAAACTTTAAAGGCCCAATAGTTATATTTGGACTTTATGGATATGGTTTTGGGCCCAATTGGATCCAACCAATTAACCTAAACCATACTTGGCCCAGCCAAGCCCATTAAGCCCAATTACAACTTTACAAGCCCAATTCCAAATTTGGCCCAACTAATTAAATTACCAAAATTCCAAATTTCATAATTTAATTAACCTAAAGTGCAAAAGCCACAATTAATTACATAAGTCAACATTTCCAAAACATCAATTTACACAACTAATCATGCTTTCTAATGTTCAATTTATGTCCAACATAATTGAAACAAAATCAACATCATTCCATGCTTTATTGGTCACAACTATTTATTTATTTATTCGATTCCGAATTCAATCCAATTGAAAGTTAAATCAACATTACCCAAATGATTTTAACTCATCCAATGATCAAAATCAAAAAATCACCAAACTTAGGGCAACTCTAAACTTTCGGCCAAGTTAAGTAATTGGGGAAAAATTCATCCAATTCAATTTTCATCAAATTGACCATGCATAACACTATGTTATCATAATTCAAGCATATTCCAACAATCAATTTCATCCAAACATGCTCAAATCAATTTTACCCTAATTCCAATTTTATGCTTAAAATAGCTCTGATACCATTGTTGGGTTTCTACTATCGTCCCAAGATCATTGAAGCAATGAAAACATGTGTGAATACTCAAAGAAGAATGGCGGAATCATACTTACAATGATCGGATGTGAGAAGCTTTGAACACAAAAATTTCCCTTGTTGAATTCGGCCATGCCTCTTTTGTGCTCCATGGATTTGTCTTCAAGCTCCAAGCTTTCAAAATGGATTCCATGCTCATGGGAAAATTTTCCCTATCAACTTTGTAGGATCTAATGTGTGCTAGCACCTTGAAGATTTGCCACAAATCTTCATAAGCTTCATCAAAAATGGCCCAAGGCCGGATGTAGAGAGGAGAGAAAATGGCCACCTTGGCCGAATTGGTGAGGAGAGCAAGAAGGCCTCTTGGCCAAATCTCATGAGAGAGATGGAAGTGTGTTTGGCTTTTGTATATCTAATGCACAAAACAAAAGTCAAATACCAAATATAATTTAAATGATAAATGTCTTTCAATCACACTTGAGTGTTTAACACTCTTGCATCAACTTCCATCACTATTCACATCAATGATGACAAGCATCACTTCACTCAAAGTGATGTGACTTCTATCACTTGATTGACTAGTGATTTGATGCTTGATGTGACTTGTGGGCCCCACTTGATTCGAAATGCGAGTGGGCCCGCAAACACTCTCGGGCTCGGGTTTGTTAATTCTGAATTAATAAATTTTCCGTTATGATGTAATTAAATCAAATTTAATTAAATAATTATGCCTAGCAAAATTACGATTCACCTCGGTAACGAATTAATTCTAAATTAACTCGTTTGCCCGAATTAAAATCCGATATTAATTCTGCGTCGAATTCCAATTTCGTTTAATATATCGAATATATTATTTTATCGATTAATTTCAAATTAATCGTTCTCTCTCTATAAATAATATTTTATCCCAGATAAAATATCTCCGTAATTAATCCTAAATTAATTTTCTCTCTCATCGGATTAATCCCAGATTAATAATGTGCGAGTCATACATCATCGGTGAATTTTCGAGAAGCGACCCATGAGATCCCTGGATATGTTGGAAGTAAATTCGGTTATCGTACTATCCGAATACGTACGTACCTAGTACTATGTTTTTACCGATTTACAAGACATGGTTGGCTTCTAGCAAAGCGCCGTGCCTACCCAATTCTCCATAAATATTCTTAAAGGAATATACGATCTATGTCAGGCGTAGTATACATAGTATTGTGTATATCGATCCAGTATCTTGATGTCACATGCTAGGCCTGGGGCTGGAATTGTGTCTGCCTCGTACGAAACACATGTCGATATCTGGTAACTAGTCTCTATAATTGGATAACTATGACCTTGTCATATTATCCCGATAGCTGCAGTATAAAAGAGCACCAGTTCTATATCCTACGTGATCATCATCTTCATATGTCTGAAGTGATACTTCCATCTTGACAGCACACCCAATACACTACGATTCTCAATATACCCAGAAGAGGCATACACAGAACCGGTTAAAGCCCAGGACGACCAAAACTAAAGTATATTGATTGTAGCAAGTATTAGCGGTGTAAGTCTCAGGATAAGACCAAATACACCTACCCTGAAGCGAACTCCTATAGACACACAGACATACTACCAATAGGATTCCACGGGGTCTATCCAGAGCGAAGCTATTTTCCGTACCATCGGTAAAACACAACCTCCTATCGCACTTGCATAAGTATCCAATACTTAAATATATGAGAACTATACCGTTATGCTCCCACAAAGCGCACAAGTGCAATACTAGTCTATTCCGTATTAACGATGTCCAGTCTCGATAATACTACGACTAGGGATGTTTAATGATTAAACCTTTTTGGATTGATACTGTCTCATATCATCTCAATCCGGAACTAATCCTAAAGACTTTTATCAATTATATATCTTAGTAATCCAATTACAAATGATAAAAGTGCAATTTCCTTTGTCACATAGTTAATTTGTACAACAACATCATGATTTGTACAAATATTGATGCTATGGGTCATAATTGTCCAACAATAACTTCAGAAACAAGTTCCGAGTGTTATTTAGAGATCATAAATTTTAAATTCAACTATATTATACCTGAAGGATTTGACGTTTTTATCTATATCCCATGTATAATATGGATATCTTATGACAGAGGGATTATACGTATACAATGACCTCAACTTGCATAGTTTAGCGAGATTATCTGTGGTCGTCATAATTCATGAGTGGGTGAATTATGGACACGAAATTGGATTTCATGACGGACAAACCTAAACTTAGAAAGTCCTACAATATCAAATGTACCATTGAGCACTTGGATAAGGCGTTATGAATAATACAGATTATTCATAATACTTCATAGGATTAAATGAGTTAATTCTATTCATTTAAACGATTAAATGAAAACACATGCGTAAAGAGATTTTATTGGTCAATCATAATTATTGTGTATTTGTATTTGATACATAATTTGAATAGTTACACATTAATTAATTATCAATTGAGAATTTGACACATGCCATTAATATATATATTTATTATTTAATGTAAATAAATATACATATATAATAATAATTATATTAATTAATTATTTAGATATTTAAATGTTAAATATTTGCATAATTAAATAATATCCATATTACATAAATGTTATGCAATATGTTTCATTATTATTGATATATGTGGTATGTTTTAATTAAGTTTAATGTGTGCAAATTTGATTGGCTAACATAAAGGTTGTTTTTAATTTAATGAAATTAAAATGACAAAATGACAAAAATGCCCATAAAAGTCGGTTTTGGCAAGATTAAAGGGAAACAATTTTATTTTCTTCTTGGCAAGCTTGCTAGGAACGAAAATCATCTTCCAAAATACATTCTCCAATTTACTTGATGATTCAAGAAAGAAATGTGAAGGAAATCAAGAAATTGCTTAAGGAAATTAAGAGATTAAAGGTAACCCTCTATATCCCTATGTTTAGAAAGCATGTTTCTTGTTCTTGATCATCTAGTAAGATTCTGAGGTTTCTTCTTTTCTTTAGAAATTGGGGCTTTTTGATTTGGAAGATGAAATGGAAGGCTTGGTGCATGTGTGAAGTGATATTGAATAATATTATTGTATTATTTATTCAATTTGATTATTTGATGATATGTTACCATTATAGAGTGTTATAACCACTCAAATAATACCTAGAATTGTTTTGGGTGCTTCATTGGTGGTGGCTTTGATTGGTGATAATGTAAGTATGATTAATATTGAGAAAGTTGGGTAAAGCATGAAAAATCGATTATTTTTGTTATAAAATCAGTTCTGGAAAAAGTTGATTTTTTTTCATGAAAATAATATCATATGAATAGATTGGATTTGTTTTGGGTGTTGGAACAATTTTTGAAAATTATTTCGGAGTTGAAATATGTGAAAATGACTTTACCAGGTGACTTTTGAGCCAACTGGGTGACGGCTGCCTAAGTACTATTGGGGCTGACCTGGGCACCCCATCTGCATTGGGTAGTCGGTTCGATCAAAAACAAGTTTTATACCACTTTGCGGAAAAATATTTTCATAAAAGTTTCACGACGTTCCTTAACTATTTATCTCGTTATCTGATATCAAATAGATTTGTTTAGATGAAATATTAATAAATTATTCATATTTAATATTGAATAATTTATTCAAAAATTTAAAAGTTTAAAAATACGATTTCACTCGAACCGCGAGATTCCGCTGCGCCCGCGTCAAAACTCCAACACACATGTCACCCATCAATTCCAAGTCTATAACAAGTTACATACAGAAGTGGATTTTTCCCCCATGCCTCGAAAACATAAATCTCATGTTTAAAAAAATATTTATTTTCTAAATCATTTCCTTAACATGCTAAACAAAATATAACTGATAATAAAGCTGGCTAACGCCCTAAAAGCGAAAAGTAAGTCTGATTTAAGTAACAACATAATGAAAATCAACTTAAAACAAAATGTCCACTCACATATTGGGATGTGTTTGGTGTTAGACAATTATGACCCATATGTTAGAGTTCCAAGAACAATATAAGGATCTAATAAGCATGCATAATAAAAGATTTGATCATTATAAGGTGCGGAATATACTTACAATGAGTTTTAGAGCTTTTAAAATTTTGAGATCCAAGATCTCCAAGATCCAAGCTTTAGGATGATTCCAAGCTTTTGAGGAGTTTCCCTATCACCTTTGTTCACTTCCAAAGTGCTAGCTTTTGATGATTTGAAAATCAAATCAAAGAGAGGAGAGGGGGAGGAAATTCGGCCAAGCTTGTTCCTTTAGGGTTTTGTGTTTTGCATTTTGTGTCAAGTGTTACCAAAGTTGAAAATGCCTTTTGTTATTTACCAAAAAGTGAAACCATTTCACCTTTTACCCAAAACAAGGTAGAGATGGGTAAATGGTATTCATTAAGACAAAACAAGGTGGTTGTGTGGTGGGAACACCTACCACACTTTTGGCTCCAAATATTTGAATCCGAAATTCAAATATCTCTACGGGCATTTGCCGCGGCTCGGTTCCGTTTAATCCAATTAAACGATCCTTCGTCGTTAAATAATTAAATCTAATTTAATTAAATAACGATGTCTCACAAATATATATCGAACGGCGTTCATGAACTAATTCTAAATTAATTCGTTTGTTCGCATTAAAGTCCGACTTTAATCTCGTAATGAAATCCAATCCATTTTAATATATCCGATATATTAATTTTAGCCCATTTGAATAAATTAAATAGAAAAATCAAATTTAACTATTAAATTTATTTTACCGATTAATTCCAAATTAATCGCGTTCTTTCGCCACTGTACACTTTTAATTCCAGATTAAACAAAGCCCATATTAATCATAGATTAATTTTCTCTCTCTTATTAATCCCAGATTAATTCCAATTTAAGTCAACTGTCATCGGTGAATCCTTGGGAAGCGACCCAAGAGATCTCTGGATATGTTGGCAGTAAATCCGTTATCGGACTATCCGATAAAGTGAGTACCTCGTACTACGTGCTTACCGATTTACAAGACATGGTTGGCTTCTAGCAAAGCACCGTGCCTACCCAATTCTCCAGAAATATTATTACTGGAATATATAATCTATGTCAGACGTAGAATACCTAGTATCTCGTATTTCGATCCAGTATCAGATGTCACGTGCTAGGCCTGAGGCTGGAATAGTGTCTGCCCCGTACGAAGCACATATCGGATATCAAACGACTAGTCTCTTTGAATCGGATAATCATGACCTTGTCACATTATCCCGATGGTTGCAACACAATAGAGTACGAGTTATGAATCCCTGCGTGATCATCATCTCCATATGTCTGGAGTGACACTTCCGTCTTGACATCACATCCAATACACTACGATTCTCGATAAACCCAATAGAGGCGTACACAGAACCTGTTAAAGCTCTGGACGACCAAAACTAAAGTTTACCGATTGTCGCAAGTATTAGCGATGTAAGTCTCAGGTTAAGACCAAATACATCTACCCTGACGCGGACTCCCATAGACACATATACATACTAACAATGGGATTCCACGGGGTCTATCCAGAGCGAAGCTGTTTTCCGTACCATCGGTAAAACACAACCTCATATCGCACTTGCATAAGTATCCTATACTTAAACATATGAGAACTGTGCCGTTATGCTCTCACAACGCGCACAAGTGCAATACTAGTCTATTCCGCATTATCGATGTCCATTCTCGATAATACTACGACTAGGGATATTTAATGATTAAACCTTTATGGATTGATACTGTCTCATATCATCTCAATCCGGAACTAATCATATGGACTTTTACCATTTATATATCATAGTAAATAAATTATGAAATGATAAAAGGCAATTTCAATATTACATAGTCAATTGTACAAAAACACAATGTCTTTTACAAACAGTGACGCCATGGTCATAATTGTCTAACAATCTCCCACTTGGCCTATAGCCAGTCACTCAAGCATCTAACACCTGAACTATGTATGTGCTTCTCAAACTTTTGCTGTGAAATAGCTTTCGTCCGGGTCTGTAATGTTGTCATCTGATGCGACCTTCTCGATCTTCACATCGCCACGATGTATGATCTCACGAATCAGATGGAAACGTCGAAAAACATGCTTGGATCGTTGATGAGACCGTGGTTCCTTAGCCTGCGCTATAGCCCCGTTATTGTCACACAATAATGGAACGGGCTCAGCTGCTAACGGAACTACTCCTAATCCAATTAGGAATTTACGGATCCAAACTGCCTCTTTTGCTGCTTCAGATGGAGCAATATACTCCGCTTCTGTTGTTGAATCGGCAACAGTCTCTTGCTTGGAAGATTTCCAGCTTACTGCTCCATTGTTCAAACAAAATATGTACCCTGATTGCGACTTAGAGTCGTCTTTATCGGTTTGGAAACTTGCATCGGTATACCCAGTTACCTCAAGTTCTCCATCTCCATAAATCAAGAAAGCATCCTTAGTTCGTCTAAGATACTTAAGGATGTTCTTAACTGCCATCCAGTGACCATCACCTGGATCGGCCTGATAGCGACTGCACATGCTCAAAGCATACGAGACATCAGGTCGAGTACATATCATGGCATACATGATCGATCCGACTGTCGAGGCGAACGGTATCCGACTCATGCTGTTTCTCTCATCTTGAGTTTTAGGACACATGTCCTTAGATAGAGAGATGCCATGTGACACTGGTAACAGTCCTCTCTTGGACTAATCCATGTTGAATCTTTTCAACACTTTGTCAATGTACGTACTCTGAGAGATTCCAAGCAGCTTTCTAGATCTATCCTTGTAGATCTTTATTCCTAGAATAAAGGCTGCTTCTCCCAGATCTTTCATGGAGAATTTTAATGAAAGCCAAGCTTTCACCGATGTTAACATGGGAATGTCATTGCCCATAAGCAATACATCGTCAACATAAAGGACAATGAATATCAGTGCGCTCCCACTAACCTTCTTATATACACAATGATCATCCTCGTTTTGAATGAAATCATATTCTTTTATGATCTCATCAAAACGTTGGTTCCATGACCGCGATGCTTGCTTCAGTCCATAAATAGACCGATTTAACTTACAAACCTTGTTTGCAAGTTTAGGCACGATAAAACCGTCAGGCTGTTGCATATAAACATCCTCCAAAAGGTTTCGTTAAGGAAAGCGGTTTTAACGTCCATCTGCCATATCTCGTAATCGAAATATGTAGCAATAGCAAGCATTATCTGAATGGATTTAATCATGGCAACGGGTGAGAAAGTTTCGTCGTAATCGACACCATGTTGTCGTTGACGATACCCCTTCGCTACAAGCCTAGCTTTGTACGTTTGTACATTGCCTTCCATGTCGGTCTTCTTCTTGAAGATCCATTTGCATCCAATAGGCTTTACGCCTTCTGGTGCATCAACCAGTGTCCAAACTTGGTTGGTGTACATGGAATCCATTTCGGACTTTATGGCCTCTTGCCATAAAATGGAATCGATATCTTGTATCGCTTCCTCATACGTAGCCGGTTCGTCTTCCTCAATGAGATTAATATCTACAAGAGGCGAGATCAGAAACCCATACCTCTCAGGTTGGTTTCTGACTCTCTCCGACCTATGCGGTCCTTGTGTAATAGAAGATTGTGGTACAGTCTCACCCGGATGGACTGTTCTTGTTCCGTTGAGGATTCTATGCCAGGAACAGTATCACTCCGATTTTCATCGAGTTCTACTTTCCTCCCACTTACCACTGTATTTAGGAATTCCTTCTCAAGGAAAACCGCATGTAGAGCAACAAATACTTTGTTCTCTCGTGGTGGGTGATAGAAGTAATATCCTTTGGTTTCCTTAGGATATCCTACGAATAGGCATTTATCCGATTTGGGATCAAGTTTGGTACCTTCCAAATATTTGACGTATGCCCAGCATCCCAAAATCTTTAGGAATGAGAAACCCGGTTTCTTTCCT
>SKCR01039975.1:0-60340 GCA_019454045.1 Zanthoxylum bungeanum
TTGAATCACTCATCCTTTTCTCACTCCATGAGTTCTTCTACGCTTTGGGACTTCAAAATTATGTTATGAGACTTGATAATAGGGTTTGGGATGAACTTGTACTTATATAAAAAGTATGGGGATCTTCCTTCTTTAAAAATCATATTCAGGGTGAACTGGGACAAATCTCTCGTGTCGCGATGCTTTTAGCATGTCGCAATTCCCATTTTCAGCATTTGGCGTGCATCGTGACACTACTACATTAGCGTTGCGACGCACCAATTCAATTAAAAGGCAATGATATTCTTCCTAAATCTTGTTCAAGTGCACGTCTCGATGCGCGTCCAGTGTCATTACGTGCATTTTGACTCTAAAATACACCTCAATTTGCTCTATATTTTACCGTTTTCATTCCTCATTGAATCCGTTGATCTTTGATATTATTAACCTATAAAATACATCTGAAATACACGAAATTGCTCATAAAACTTTGAATACACACAAAATATTAAGATAAAAAGGGCGGAAAAATATATGTATTTTGATTGCTCATCAAGCCTTTAAATAGGCTAATCGGGCTGATCTTGGCTGTTGGATTTATGGGTGGAGAAGTGGATGGATGACAAGTCTCAGGTCGATTGCAGTCGTTGAATTCAAATAAACGGCTTGAATAAAAGCCACGTGCTCGATTAATCTTAAACATCCAAGTTTTGGCATGCAAGTCAATGATGGGTGACATCTGGCACATCGAGAAGATGAAATGAAAATGGATTTGATGGATGTGATGGTAATTTAATGAGTGTAATTATTCCTTCAGATATTTGATTACGCCCAAAAAATACTTAAGGTTATCGCAGTATAGTTGGGGTATCGATTACTCAGAGAGAGGGTTACACGGAACTAATTTACTTAAACAAAACGTTAGCAATAACTTAAGTAAATATATGGATTGAATTGGTGATGTAAAATAAAGATTATGAAAAGCACTTAAAAGTTATCAGTAGAGAGAAACAACAAAGCGCTGGGAATCCCTCTTGCAACAAATTCCTATATTCAGTTGTTGATTCCTTTGATTACTCAATTAAAGGTTTCACATCCCAAACCAACATTCGAAAGATAATTTAATTCAAAACACATTAAATTCTAAGGTAATTGAGGAATTATTTTCTCTATGTTAACAACACACTACATTATCGTTATGACCTATCTAACGTTGATAATATACCCACAGGCAATACTACAGCAGAAGATTAACTCATAAGACAACATAACTAGTCATAATTGGGTTTCTCAATCACACATAGAAGAAGCATAATTATTCCTAAATGCAAGTTGGTAAAATACAATCTCTGGATTCATAATCGAAAGATAATAAAGAATAACAAATCATCAATTATATTAAACGTTGAAGAGTATTTAGGAATCAAAACATAAATATAAAGAAATCAATTACAAGAGTTCATCTTTAGCTTTGCTTAGGAGATTAGTTCTCCATAGAGAAGAGAGATATAGCCTTGATAGATCGGAGAGACATCATGTTTGGTTGGAAGCTTCTTCATTTTTCTCTCTCAAATATGTGTTTCTAACTCTTTTTTGTGTGTTTCTTCTCTATTTTTAGGGTTATGGATGAGCTTAGGTATTTATAGAGAAGTCTCGGAGTCCATATATGCGCGAAACATGACTAATTTAAGGTTCTGAAACTCCACCGGGTCGTCGCGGTGCCCAAATCTCAGGTAATATATATATATGGAAGCAATGATGTGGACGCGACGCGGTGCCAGTGCATTTCTCTGGTGCTGTATTTTTTGTGTTTCCGATCTTCCCGCGTACTTTCGATGCGCCCGTAAGGTCCCGAAACATGTGTAATTGCTCCAAGTTTCATGTTTCATTGCTTCCTAATAATAAGACATAAAATAAACTATAATTAAGATTAAATACTTGATAATCAAGCCGAATCAGCAATGTTCAAAGTACATTTTCATGCACTTATCACAACCCCTAACCAGCTTATTGCTAGTCCCTAGCAATTCAAGCACAAAAGAAAATAAGAACTAAATTGAATTAAAAGAATAAAAGTTATCTAAGCCATTTTTTTAGGGATAACAATTTCATTTAGCGTATGTAAGGTGTCCCTAATGGATGAGTTATAGTCTCGTGAGGGCTTACAGCGACGACACCCACAAACGTCATTCAAAACATGCGATCATGCAAAAAATAAAATGAAATAGTTCCAATAGTTACACATATTATTGTCCTCAAATAATGCCTAGCAATGAAATCATAGAACCTTTAAAGTACTCTATTCAACTCAAATCCGAGTCCTTGAATAAATCATCTAAGCCAGACTCACAGTATGTGTGTGTATAGGTTCATTCATAGCTCGACTCCTAGGTAAGTCAACTCAATGATTTTTTTAAAAAAATTTGGGATTCGATGGGTCAAACCAACCTAGATATCTCAAATGCGCTCTGTAATTTTCTTTATGTGCTCAATATAGTATGATTTTTTTCTTTTTTTTTCTTTCTTTTTTTTTTCAACTTTTTTTTTTTTTTTTTTTTTCTTCAACACGCCTACCCTTTAAGGTAGCATTTCTCCTCATGGTGGTCCTAACACTCGTCCATGGGTAACTTCACGCTTATCGGTTATATGTGGTTTAATTTCTTTCTTTCGAGACTTTCTCTTTTTATTTTTTTACCATACCACATATCATAACACTAGTAACTCAGGATAGACATCTAAACAAATGGTCATTCATCGACATGCAATTTCTTCAACTAGTCACTTTGCCAGCTGCCTAGGTTTTCACTACTAAAAACCTACAGTTAAGTGCTTAAGAGTCTAACCTAGATCAATTACTCAAGACATCAGATAAAAGTACATTAAATAACTTATCATTTCTAAGATTTCATCTTAAAGCAAACAATATTCATCATTAGACATATGCTTTACTATTAAGGACTTAAAAATAAACAATTTTTTTAATAGGTATTATCAGTACATGCATACACCCCCACACTTAAAACTTGCATTGTCCTCAATGTAAGATAAATATAAAGAAAGAGGAGTGAGGAACAACACTACCAGGCATGAAGTTGATCAGGCTCCTGCTGGTGAGACTTTGGTTGTGTGAGCTGTTTCGGTTGTGCTAACACCTGCGTGAATACTCTTGCAAATAATAAACATGCGATTAGCACACAATAAAATAAAACTAAAGTAAAGAAAGCAAGAAAATAAAAATAAAATAAATGCAGATGCAAGGGTTACCTCCTCGCTAGCGCTAAGTTTAATGTCTTCAGCTAGACTTAACCACCTAAGTGGTCATGGTGGCTTCCATATAGTGGACCAGGTAGTCTCATGTTCTTTCTTCTTTGTTATCCACTGGTGATTAAGACATGAAAATGAATTTTTGTCTGACTGTGGCAGTTCATCCATGGATCTCCTGGGTTCTACTGATGGTTGAGATTATAGGCTGCATATAAGGAAAAATTGTCTCAATCTCTTTTTTAACTTTCCAGGGATCATCTTCAGGTGAGCACTAACTCTCATTTTCCTCTTTTTACGGTTCTTTGGGATCAGCTCCAGTTCGGGAGGGCTAGATTCATGTTATGTAAAGGCTATTTTCGGTGAGACTGTGTCTATCAGATATGTATAATGGCACTCATAGTCATCCAGTGGTTTTTTCTCAACATGAAAGATATTCACCTCTAGTGTCATATTCCCAAATGACAACTTCATGAGACCGTTCCTGCAATTAATAAGAGCGTTAGCTGTAGCAAGAAAAGGTCTACCTAAGATGAGATGGATTTTTTACTCAGTGTTAACCACAGACTACATGTCTAAAATCAGAAAATCAACAGGATAGTAGAATTTATCAATTTGTAGTAAAACATCCTCAACTACTCCCCGCAGTGTTCTAATAGAGCGATCATCTAACTGTAAGACAACATATTTAGGTTTAATCTCTCCAGGTCCTAGCTTCGAAAAATAGAATATGGCATAAGATTAACACTAGCACCTAAATCTAATAAAGCTTAATCAAACTCGTATGTGCCAATGTGGCAAGCAATAGTGCGGCATCCCAGATCTTTGTATTTTGGTGGAGCCTTCTGTTCAATTACTACACTTGTTTGCTCTGTCAAGAATGCAGTCTTCTTTACATGATGCTTTCTCTCCATGGTCCATAGATCCTTCAAAACCTTCGTATATGTGGGAACCTGTTTGATCACATGTAACAAAGGAAGGTTAATCTTTACTTGCTTTAAATGTTCTAGGATCTCACCATTAGGGTATATAGCTCTCGCAGTAGGCCTAAGAGTTTGAGGGAAATGTACTCTAACTGGGATATATGGCACTTGTTCTTCCTTAGGAGTATTTGTACTAATATCTTTGGGGTCACCTATAATGTTGGAGGTACCCTGCAAGCCTATCTCCTTACCAGTGATTATGGAATTAACACCTTTTACGTTGGATGCCTCATGATCAGCCTGTACTATGTGTTGCCCTTATGGATTTGGTTGAGCTTGAGATGGAAACTTTCATTATTCTTGCACACTCAAGACATTAGTCAACTTAGAGACTTGACTCTTCATCTCCTTATTGTCTTCAACTACCTGAGCTATCAATGACTCAAACCTTTGATTATTTTTGCTCTGTGACTCTATAAATGCATGCACAGTATCTTCTAAGGAATTTCTAGGAATGGCAGGTATGTGATACTAGGGGGCACTATAACCTTTAGGTTGTGGTATCTGACTAGGCTGATGAGACTCCTATTTCCAACTAAAATTGGGATGGTTCCTCCAACTCAGATTATAAGTGTCTAAATAAGGCGTATATGGCTTCTTGTACATACCTAAGTTATTGCATTGTTCGTCATATGTTTCCCTTAACTCACCATATACAAGACACTCTTGCGGCAGATGGTCAATCCCCTTTACACACAAAACATACCCTTGAGGTTCTAACTAGGCTACCACATGCATAGTCTTGCTATCTTTGGCATTTAAATCTCTTATATCTCTAGTTAATAACTCAACATGTGCTTTAAGACTATCATCTTCCCTAAAGTGGTGTATGTCTCCACTAAAATTAGTGGGACGTGTCCTATCAGTGCTATCTATGACATTAGGTCCAGTCCAAGTGTGAGATTTATCGACTAGGTCATTTAAGTACTCTAATACTTCATCAGGGTCCTTCCGGATAAATTCATCATTGCACATTGTCTCAACGAATTAGCGCTCTCTAGGAGTTAGACCGTTGTAAGAATAACTTACTAAATGCTAACTCTCATACCCATGGTGAGGACAACTAGCTAACATCTCTTTAAACCTCTCCCAAGTTTGATAAAGGGTTTCACTATCTTTATGGGAGAAGGTAGAGATCTGTCTTTTCAGGGCATTAGTCTTATGGTGTGGGAAGTTTTTATTAAAAAATGCATGTGTCATCTTACCCCATGATAATATCAAACGAGGTCTCAAAGAATACAACCAGCTTTTAGCTCTATCCTTAAGGGCAAAAGGGAAGAACTTAAGTCTAATTGTGTCTGTAGTCCCAAACTGATCCTTAAGTCTAGGCATGCACTCAAACACAAATAATACGAGAAATATAATTAAAAGAAACTAAACTAAAAATAAGAATTTAAACTGAAACTAAAATTGAAATAAAATAAATAAATAAAGATGGAACGAAGTTACCGCTTTGTTGTTGACTAAGCAAACATGCTCCTTATATTGTAAACCGTCTCCCCGGCAACGGCGCCAAAATTTGATTACGCCCAAAAAGTACTTACGGTTATCGCAGTATAGTTGGGGTGTCAATTCCTCAGAGAGATGGTTACACAGAACTAATTTACTTAAGAAAAACGTTAACAATAATTTAAGTAAAGAGATGGATTGAATTGGTGATGTAAAGTAAAGATTATGAAAAGCACTTAAAAGTTATCAGTAGAGAGAAACAACAAAGAGTCGGGAATCCCACTTGCATCAAATTCATATATCCAGTTGTTGATTCCTTTGATTACTCAATTGAAGTTTTCACATCCCAAACCAACAATCGGAAGATAATTCAATTCAAAACACATTAAATTCTAAGGTAATTGATGAATTATTTTCTCTATGTTAACAACATACTATGTTATCGTTTTGACCTATCTAACATCGACAATATACCCATAGGCAATACTGCAGCAGAAGATTAACTCATAAAATAATATAACCAGTCACAACTGGGTTCCCCAATCACACTTAGAAGAAGCATGACTATTCCTATATGCAAGTTGCTAAAACACAATCTCTGGTTTAATAATCGAAAGATAATAAAGAATAACAATCATCAATTATATTAAACGTTGAAGAGTATTTAGGAATCAAAACATAAATATAAGAAATCAATTACAAGAGTTCATCATTAGCTTTGCCTAGGAGATTAGTTCTCCATAGAGAATAGAGACATAACCTTGATAGATCGGAGAGACATCCTATTGGGCTTGAAGCTTCTTCGTTCTTCTCTCTCAAATATGTGTTTCTAATTCTTTTTTGTGTGTTTCTTCTATGTTTTTATGGTTATGGACGAGCTTAAGTATTTATAGATAAGCCCCGGGGTCCATATATACGTGAAACACGACTAAATTAAGGTTTTGAAACTTCACTGGGGCGCCGAAAAGTGATGCCGCGGTGCCCAACTCTCGGGTAATATGTATGGAAGCAATGTTGTGGAAGCACCGCGGCGCCGGTGCCTTTCTCTGGTGTTGCATTTTCTATGTTTCCGCTCTTCCTGGGTGCTTCTGATGCGTCCGTAAGGTCCCGAAACATGTGTAATTGCTCCAAGATTTTTTGTTTCATTGCTTCCTAATAATAAGACATAAAATAAACTATAATTAAGATTAAATACTTCATAATCAAGCCGAATTAGCGATGTTCTAAGAACATTTTCATGCACTTATCAATATTCATAGAGACATTTTAGTGCCCTATAATCGCCACTACATATGCCGAGGAAAGGAAAATGACCGGCGGGAAGGAGTCCATGTTTGGCAACATAAAAAGCAGCCCATCCCGAGGTGGTGAGACTTGGGAAAGTGTAATGTAAAGTATTCATGAGAGGTATCAAACTCGTGCATGTCAGGTTGCTTTTCATATAGATGTACCACCATCTTTTATAAAGTTTCCGGCATCAACTCACAAACTCATTGATACTGAGAACTATGGGATAGATGTTGATTGTGGTTTTTTGAAGGCTATAACCCTGAGGAAGGTTCAAATACTGAGGAGGTGTATAATGTAGATTGTACTTGGCCAAAAGTGGATAGTAAAAGCCCAATGGCCCAAAGAGAAATGAGATTTGACAGAAAGACTTGACCTTATTGTATAGAGAAGTCTTCGAGGGTAAAGCACGTTGGAGATGAAGCTAGTGGTACCGACCCGACCACATGAAGAGAGATATTTGAGGTTGTTTGAGAATTTATAGAACCCGACTCGATGAGGTCTTTATGTGCAAAGCCAACCTAGTTGAAAAGTTGGGCAGGAATTTGATAAGTATCATTTACCTTGGTATTCCCACCCGATGAAAAACGATAGGATCACAGGCTGACCAGTATTAAGGTATTGTGATTTATGCCCTAAATGGGAAGATGTGTTTTTAGATGGCTGATGATGATGGAGGGAAAGCAGCGGTTATAGTGGTCGTAAGCCTTGCTAGCCGCCATAGGGTAGTGCAGTGAAGAACATTGGTAGAGTAGAGCTGCCGCAGGCTGACAGAGGTCGCTATAGACTGATGCATTGGTAGAGGAATGGGCTAATCTGGTTGGCCAGATGGAGATGGTTGACGAGAGTTATGACTGCAATGATGGCTAAGTGGCATGAGCTAACATAAGAGTTGGTAGAATAGTAGATTTAGAATCCTATATAAAGGGGTTGAAGTCACAATTTTAAGGGTTAGCAATTTCTGCATTACACAACTTGTAAAATTAAGAACATAAGAGCTTGAGATAGAGAGAGAAAGGTTGTCATTCACCCGACCACTCGAGAGAGTTGTACCAGGTTTGTTCAGTTCTGAGGTGTCCCATCATTATATTTGTGCTTCACCTATTGGTAGATCAGGTTGGTTTTGACCTCAAGGTATAATAAAATATCCTCATTTCTCTTGTGAACGTAGGTAAGAGCCACTCTCCGTCAAATCACGTAAATCAATGTGTTTCATCCTCTATGCTTGTCAAATTGTGTGGTTCCCAACTAACCGGACAAATTCATTATTCAAGAAAGATTAATTCGAGGGATGAATTCTCTATTTTACCCTTCAAACGAAAAACATCCGTCAACATATTGCATCTCATATGAATCGCCCAATCTATTTTCCTCCATAAATGGTTCAATGTCAAACCATTTGGAACATAAAAAGGTTGTTGTGTCAATTGGCTTGACTTGATTTTGTGTATGTGTATATATGAAATCTTTGTTTGAATGTTATTTTTCTTTTCTCGAATTCTTCTGACCAACCAACAGATGGATCTTTAAATCACAATAAAAATACGAGAAGTAGTTATATGGATAAGTCTAGTGGATCCGATAACAGGGCTACTAATTTTATATTTTTAAATCAGTGGATCATATGATTCTAAAGTGGGAAGATCCACGATGGAGCCACCAATTCTGCCAAAATAACAAGTTTTTATTGATCGGACCCATTACCCCAAACATTTCCATTGTGACACAACCGGACCGATTAAAGTATTTCTCAAAGAACACAAGCAATATTCATGATTCATTCAATAACAATTATTCCTATACCAATATTTTAATCCCTTCTGACAAATTGCAACGTCATTTTCAGTAGCTAAAGCATAGAGTAGAACATTGTGGAATTCACTGAATCAACATGAATTTTGGGTTTTGATCCAATTGAGATTGAGTAAATTAGCAATGCCCTCTGGTGATTTTTCCATTCATGGAATCAATGTATAGCTACAGCATTTTCTTTCTCCTAAGTGGTGTTATAGCTGCTGCAAGGCTGCCTCCTTTAAGCCAGTCCTTCGTATTGATATCCATGGCCAATTTTTCTTTTAAACTTCATAAGTTTTATAGTTTAGTATACAAGTCATGTACTTTGAGAAGAATGACACAATTGAGTTTTTAATATTTCTCAATTTTATTATTTAGGTCCTTAATTTATTTTTTCACTATTCTTTATATCGCTAAAGATATTGTGGACGGTGGATTTTTACCCGAGAAAGTTCAAACACCGAGGAAGGGCAGAATGGGGTTTCTACTTGGCCAAAAGAGTGATGAGGTTCCAATGGCCTAGAGAGGCTGAAGCCAGACATAGGGCCCGACCCCACTATGCGGAAGAGTTCTCCGAAGGGCAGAACCTATTGATGATGAAGCGAGTAGGGACCCTGGCCCGACCTATAGAGGAAGTGTCCGTTTTGGTAGGATTTGAATGTTTGCGGAAACTGACCCGAGGTAGTATATGCTACCTACCCGACCTGGTTGAGGAAGTTGGAGGAAGTTGTTGAGGTGGTGCTTGGAGCGCCAATCCGAATAATATATTATACATTATATTTTACTATTTATTAATAAAATAACTACTTTTCATTTCAAACATTATTAACGGTAATGTCATTATGCATATTAGATTGATAGATAAATATGATGAACACGACATCGACCTTAGAATAGTCATTTAGTAGTACCGGACACTGGGTGGTCCGACATTGGGATAATATTACTATTATAAACTATTCTTAAAGTAAATATTCATAATCATTTGTTTATGGACTTAAACAGACATCCTAAATCTGGAATCGTCCCGATTATCTGGATTCATCAATAGCAAGGAAGAACCGTGTGTTTATAAAAAAATAGTGTGAGCATGATAGTCTCTTCCTTTTTTGTATGTAGATGACATCCTTATCATTGGGAATGATATAAGATTAATTCAAAGTGTGAAAGCCTATCTTTGCAAATAATTTATCTATGAAAGACATGGGTGAAGCTTCCCATATACTGAGTATAAGGCTCTACTGGGATAGAGTTAGGAAGCTTATAGGGCTGTCCCAATCCACATACATAGATAACATGTTAGAAAGGAATAATTTTACCAAATACAAGGTAGTAAATGTACATTTCTAATACGACATACATCTTTCGAAGAGAATGGCACCTCAGATTGAGAAAGAAAGAGTTAGAATGTCTAACTTGTCATATGTCTCTTGTATTGGAAGCATTATATATGATATGCTCTGTAAGAGACTTGACATCATTTTCAGTGCCAGTGTGACTAGCCGATATCAATCTGATCCAAGTTATAATCATTGGATATCTGTGAAACATATCCTGAAATATCTTAAGGGTACTAAGGAACTAAGGATAAGTTTTCTCATAAATAGAGAAAATGAGCTACGAGTTCAGGGTTATAGAAACTCTGACTTCCTGGGAGATCCGGATGATAGAAAGTCTACATCTTGATACATATTTACCCTTAATAGCGGTGCAATTAGTTGGCGATGTTCAAAGGAAGGCTCAATAGCTGATTCCACTATTGAGGTGGAATTTATAGCGGCTTCAGAAGCCGCTAAAGAAGCTGTTTAGACTAGAAATTTTATCGTAGAACTTGGCATTATGTCTAGTGTTGCGGATTCAATCCCATTATATTGTGATAATAGCGGAGCCATTGCGCAAGCTAAGGAGCCCACATAGTGGTCTTAAAGGTTCAAGGAATAGACAACATAGCAGACCCACTTACTAAGGCCTTTCCTCCTAATTTATTTGATAAACATGTGGAGGAGATGGGTCTTCGGTAACATCCAGATTGGCACTAAGCAGTGCGAGTTTGTTGGAGTTGGTGCATTGTATATTATATTTTATTATTTATTAATAAAATAACTACATTTTCATTTCAAACCTTATTAATGGTAATGTAATTATGCATATTAGATTAATGTATAAATATGCTGAATATGACATCGACCTTAAAATAGTTATTTGGTAATACTGGACACTGAGTGGTCCGACATCGGGATAATATTACTATTATAAACTATTCTTAAAAAAGTATTCCTAGCCGTTTGTTTTCGAATACAGTCGAATTCTTATAACCTATAAGACTAGCACATGTTGTATATTGAAATTGGAGTTCCAATGGTTCAACCCAATGTACCATGACCTTTGGAAGCTCGTATAGACATGTGGGTATTCGTTGAAGCGAATACTGAATGAATCACAAGTGATTACTAATAGTTGGAAGTACACACCATTTTTCCGGACTCTTTTTTATCTCCGATTTTTCCCTAAACACTCGTAATGGAATATGATATTTCAGTAAAATATTTAAAAATACACACATTCTTGATATCTATAGGTAAACCCACTTCCACTGCAAGAGGCACCGATCTGTCCCTATGGGTCCCATATCCGCCCCAAAAGAAGTATGACCAAGCATCATTCACATCGGTATGCCGACCCGGAGAATGGAGTTGAGACCATTGGATATTTTATACTTGATAGCATATGACGTATGCCCTACTTGAAAGTTTGAGCTTCTATAAGGCTGATGTGGTGGGAGTAAGTCAACGGCTCTCATTAGGAAGAGACTCTGCAAGACGGAACTGTACCGGAGTGGTTGAACCGTAGGTTGTCACATCAAAAAAATGTACATCGGTGGATAAAAGATTGAAGAGATGGGTTTTTGCTGAAAGGGAGTAGTTGAGTCAGGTGCTAGTATGACTGTTTGCTGAGTGGTTAGAGAAAATAGGCATGGGGCAATGATGAAATTAT
Source organism: Zanthoxylum bungeanum (assembly GCA_019454045.1). Lineage (NCBI taxonomy): Eukaryota > Viridiplantae > Streptophyta > Magnoliopsida > Sapindales > Rutaceae > Zanthoxylum > Zanthoxylum bungeanum. The sequence continues at coordinate 11,748 of SKCR01039975.1, forward strand.
GACATGAGCTGACGTCATGGGTTGGTGTATTAGTGGATTTGGAAGCCTATATAAAGGCGTTGAAGTCACGGATTCAAGATTTATTAATTTTCTAATCACACAACTTGTAAAAGAGCTAAGAGATTAGAAAATAGTGGTAGAGAGAGAAAATTGGTCGGTACCCGATCGCTTGAGGTTTATAACAGCCTAGTTTAAGACTCGAGGTGTTAAACACTCTTTGTAAGCTCACCACACCACTTGTAGCTCGCGTCGGTCTTGACCTCGAGCAGTAATATATTACCCTCTTTCTCCCATGGACGTAGGTTGGAGCCACTCTTCGCCGAACTATGTACATCCTTGTCTCTATGATATATTTATCTGCTTGCTAAGTTTGATTTGGTTCCATACTAACCAAACAAATTCATTGTTATCAAAGGTTTTTTTTAGAGTTGATTTCCTATATTATCATTGGAATGAAAAACTATCAACAGTTGGCGTCGTTTATGGGGAATGGTACAAAAAGTAGAAAACACACTAAGACGATGGCATGAGACAAAAACCACATAGCTTTGTAGACTTCAACGACGGAGTGGATTTAAAAAATGGAAGAAAACTTACGATTGGAAAGTGAGAATGCGTGAAAGGAAAAACATGTGACTTAGGTCTTTATGAAAACTATGATGTAGAATATTGTGAAGTTTGAGAAGGAAACATGAGAGTAAACTCAAGCAGGCCCCAGTTGAAGGAGAGAAGAAATTGACGGTGGGAATATGATCGCCGGTGTGGAAGGGGATCGAGAAACTGGGAAAGAAATAATCATAAGTAAGGTCGCTGGTTGTTGCTAGTGTCGCACCTATAGAAGAGCCATGAGAGGAAGAAGATAATATGCAAACCCAAAAATTCTCCAGTAACAACCTTTGTTTTAGGGAAAGAGAATTAGGGCAATATCTGGAGCAGGGGCGTAAAGCTACCAGGAGTAGATGATACCATGCTCGGAGAAGCGAGTATAAGGAATCTATCGGTCGAGGGCATGAGAACACTGAAAACCATATAAGGGACTGATTTCGGAAGGAGATGAATAAATAAGAAGATAGCACGTATGGAGGTGTTCGAGGTGACCAAGATATGGAGACGGAATCCTTTTTCACCAAAGTAGTAATGGAGACAGAGTTCCCAATGAGATTCACCATTCCCACGATAGACATCTATAAGGGTAACACATACCCTAAATCCCTTATTGAAAGATTTTTTTGCTCATGGAAATCCAGGGCGTGGTCATGGAGACAGTCTATAATGTGTTCCCTCTAACCTTGGGGGGATAAGCCAATTTATGGTTCGGAAATCTAACTCCAAGGAGCATTAGCAGTTTTTCACAAGTAAGGAAGTCATTTATGCGCCACTTTAAAAGGGCATACGTGCCAAAGAAGATAATCGATCGTTGTGGATGATGAAGCAGCATGATGATGAACCGCTGAAGAATTTTATCGATAGATATCTCATCTTGGTATTGGAGGTTGGGCGTACGAGTCCTCGAAAGCTTTAGAGAACCTTAAAGAAGCCTTAAAGGTTGAGAGGTTGTGGTCCCACCTAGGGATCCAGGAGATACTTTACAATGCCACGGCCTTGGAGCAGGCAATGAAGTTTGTGTTATTGGAAGAAGAATAGAAGATATCTCGAGGGGGAGCGGCTTGGGTGAAGAAGAACCAAGATAAGAAAATCGACGTGATATTGGCAGTGGTTAGAGAGGACCGAACCCAAGGCAAATGAAGTTTAGGCCAATAACTCACGTAACCCAACACCCGAGATGAGGCCCCTAATAAGGTCGCATATTTTACTGGGGGCACGACATACACCACCCTCAACATACCTTCAGGGAAAATAGATCGGGAGATATAAAGACTCTACAGGGAAAATTTATTTCTCATTGGCTTACGGATGTGAAGTATTGATTTCAGAAGATATAGGGATGATGACCCATCGGGTCCAGTATTTTCAGTAGGGACATAATGAACTCCTCCCTAAGCACCACATTTATTTGGTCGATGATAAAAGAGAGAATTTGATAATCATAACGGTGGTGTATCGGCAAATGATGCCTCGTTTCTATAACAAGAGGGTTTGAGTATGAACCTTTCATCCCTGAGACTTGGTCATTAGGCAGATCACCCTAAATACAAGAAATTCTTAAGAAGGCTCCCTGAGAGCCAAATAGGAAGGACCTTATAGGCTTGCCGAGGTCATCAGGTCGGGTGCCTATCACTCGGAATATCTAGACTACACCCGACTCAAAAAGCCTTGGAATGCAGAGATATTGAGAAGGTATTTTCAATAGAGCCTCTTTTAAAATCTCCCCATAGAGTTATAAAAATGGTTGTAGATCCCTATAATATAGATATGGTTTTCCTTTTATAAATATAAACTTGTTCAGATACTCTGGTTTATTATTTTAATGGGAAAACTTGTTTAATATTCCTGTGAAATACTCGTGATCATAATACATCAAGGGGTACAAGACAAGTGGTAAAGGCGCGAACCCTGTGGCATGTTGATCCATGATGTCATTATCAAACCCCTGGGTTGGAGCAATAATACCCAATGGCTTGCACCTTTGAGGAATATAGCGAGAAGACCTGTGTGGCGTTTGACGCCTCAAGTATCCATAGCACACTTGACGAGAGAGTCGGTGTGGCATTTGGTGCCCCCAAGGTAATCATAACAAGCATAGATTGAAGATAGTTGGTGGGTATTACGATGTCCTTGGGTTTTCATAGCACGGGGAGGGCTCACGAGACTCTGAGGCATTTGCAACCTCGGGATGTGCCTAGCACGGGGAAAGGAAATGCCTATTTGGCGCTAGTCATCCTATTTTGGAACCCACCAAGCATAGCACAGGGAAGGCTTTGGGGCCTCCGTGGCATTTGCAGGCATGGGGACTTCCCTAGCGTATGGACAATCTCTTTATGGCATTGGCTGCCCCTCAGGCTCGTAGCTCGGTTCATCAGGACTTTAAACTGTAAGGTTCAAAATTATTATTTTAGGTAACGTAGGGCGGGACGTTGCTTCAGTACCTTCGATTTTTTTTTTTTGGGTCGGTACGGAGAGTGTGATACGTCACTCTTGCTACACTTATTGTCTTTTTTTTTTCACGGCTTGGTTTGGGATGCCACTTCCAGTGTTCGTGAGGATGGCCGGAGGTTAAAAATCTTCCCTCTCCCTTTCTTGATTGTGATTAGAATGGCTCGGGCTGTATTTATTCTACCGAGGCCATGTCATTGAATGGCACAAGGAAATATATTTTCCTTGTGGCAAGATTTATTATAGGCTCTAGGTCAGATACGTCCAATCAAGGCCTTTGTATGCTCGTTAGCATGGGGTCGAAATTTCTCCCTCATGGCCTTATTCAAATGGCAAAATGAGAGATCATTCTCTTGTGGCCAGATTTATTATCGGCTCACTGTCAGGTACGTCCCACCAAGGCATTGTTATGCTCCTTGGTATGGAGTTGAAGATTGTCCCTCATGGCCTTATTCAAATGGTACAATGAGGGATCGTTCCCTTGTTGCTAGATTTACTATCGACTCGGGGTCAGGTACTTCTCACCGAGGCCTTGGTATACTCGTTGGAATAGGGTCGGAGTTTTTCCCTTATTGCCTTATTTGGATGGCGCAAGGAGGGACCATTCCCTTGTGGCCAGATTTATTATCAGCCAAGGGTCGGTTAAGTCCCACTGAGGCTCTTTGTTATAGTGAAGTCGGGACATCCCTATGGCCCTACTAAATCGAAGCTACAACAATGGATTTAGAATCCCCCGGGGTCAGCACCTCATGTGATTCAGATGGGCTTGGGAAATATTGAATATGGTCAAGAGTTGAAAGTACCCGGTATTATAAGGCTCTTTTTGAAAGGCTCAAAATCTTCTAAGTATAAAAAATACATCCTAAAGTCAGATTTGTGGTGCAATGTGCTCGGGCATCTATGATCATACCTGGAACGAGGTCTCTGAAGGGAACGATTAAATGAGTTAATTTGGTTATATTTACAAAGTGATTAAGGTTGATTATAAAAGTTCAGCATCTTGCTAGGTGATAAAGTGGAAGCTACCTTTGATCAGGTCTTTGCTTAGTGTGTGCTTCGTTGTGGATACAAACGAAGCATGGATGAAAAAGAAGAATATTTTAATAAGTTATAATTTTACATTGGGCTTCATTGGCTTTACCAATAAAAAAGGAAGGAAAATTACAATAAAAGGGCCATAGCTATTTAGGAAGGGCTGTAGGAGCAATAATTGAAGATGAGGGGCCATGATCTTAAGCTGGAGGCAGCGTGGAAATGGGTACCAGGTCAGGGATCGCTTTAGTTTCCTCTAGATCAATGCTAAATGCCTGTTAATGGGGCATCTCCTATTTAGAAACTATTAAAATCTTCTAAAGTACCCACAAGTTCAGGTCGGGTTATACCATTTCAATCAATTCGATGGACTCTTCTAGTCCATCAATTTTGGCATCCATTTTGGTGCTCTTTAGACGATCGGAGAGGTCGGCTTGTAAATTTTTAAGCTCTTATTGGGACTTGGCCAGCTCATCTTTAGTCTTGTTTAGCTCATTTACAGCCTTCTCAAGATCGACCTCTTTCTGTTGAAGTTTGTCTCGGCCGTGACCGCACTGGCATGCTGTAGTTTGAACTCCCTCATCTTCAAGGTAGCCTCGGCTCGGGTGTCATCCCTCTCCTTATTTATAAAATCTGAAGCTCGGTGGAGGGACCTAATTTCTACTTTGGCCTCGTTCAACTTTCTATTAAGCTCATGCTCTCTCTCATTTAGTTGACTTTAGAGCCTATAGGCCTGAATGCCCTCTGAAATGGTGCTCGTCGGCACGTCCATATTGGTTGCCAAAATATAGGCCAGCTACGCATTCAGAGATTAGTTTAGCTTGTCAGTAAGAAATAAATATTATTGAAGTAGCAAAAAGAAAAATGCAAGTTTTCAGCAATCACCTTTGCGTGAAAACGGTCAGTTCTCTTAAGAATGTCGCCGGGGAATAGGTAGGAGGTGGGTTATGCCTCCTCTCATATTTTTCTGGAAAGTCCTCAACCCCTAGAGTTGGAATTAACCCTTATTTGAGATGGAAGCATCTAGAGCCTTGCTTCTTCCATTCCTAACCTCTTTTCCAAGTGCCCTTTCAGTACTTTCTTCAGGATCCTCACCCCCGACCTGGTGGAGGTGTCTCTTTGAGGGCTGGGGGCAGGTGTTTATTTTTGCTTGGTGGGGAAAATAATGGAGGTTTGGGTAGAAGGGGCAGGGGCATGCATCAGTGTATTTTGTTTAGCAGCTGGGGAATTAGAGTGGTGACTCAGGGATAGGCACTGCTTCACCCCCCCGGGTAGAATGTATTGCCTCTCTGGCGACTTGTAGAGGAGTTTTCCTTCCATATATACATGTAATAAAATAATATACAAGTGTTAGATGATTAAAGGAAATTAAATGACACGACAAGAAGCAATAAAAGAGTAAGCATGGCAAAACAATGGTAGACAATAAACCAAGAAGTCGATCAGTGGGTTAGTAATTATCAGTTTATATGGGCGGTGCTGGTGGAGTGCTCCAGATGAGACCCGAGTCAACCAAGAAAGAAGGGTTAACAAGGTCTCTGTAATGACCTCCATACTGTGATAACTTTTTCACCCTTGCGCAGACCTCATGGCAGATTTTGGGGGATCGCCCAAGCAAGCTACAAAGGGTTTATGATTGTTAGCAAAAAGCTAAAAATCCTAAGGGGAATGAAAGGAATAAGAGGGAGGACGGGTTGTTACCTCCAACTCCGAAGACATATGGGATTGTAATGTCCTCATCCGAGATCTACCAACGTCTGCCTTATGGCCCTTGACCCAAAACCTTTTGTCCTTGAAGTTTTTATTGGTGGCCGGAAGGTTTGAGATTATGTACGAAGCCCCGGATCATGTAGAGAGGTAATACTAACCCTTTTACTCTGCAGGGTTGGCATTCCTTCTGTATTATCTTTTCAGCTCAAGGATAGATGGCTGTCCCAATTCGACTCGGCTCCGCTCTAAATCACCTAGAGCCCCGCCAATACTCTTCATCCATTCAAATTGAGTTGGCATGGGGCTAGGTTCATCGCCACCAGCATCCTTGTAAAGTACCTTGCATGGGCAGATGTAGGCCCATATCGAAAAAAGTAGTACAGAGCGCCAGCTTGTTGTCACTAGGTCGACGGACATGATCTCCGTCTTCAAAAACACTCAAAGTAATTTCTTCGAGGATGTTGAACATCGCCCGAAGTTGGTCGAGCTCGGCCTCGGTTATAGAAGAAGCTCGGTCCATGTCCAGTTTGAAAAAATCAAAAGCGGGAGGGGTTGGCTTGGGTCGAGGTACCCGTCTGCTATACGAGTGCTTTCCTTCTTCAGAAGGGGTCGGAGTTATATTATAATCTTTGGACTCTTCCGACACCGAGATGTGTAATTTTACTGGGTCGATCTGGCGTGAGGCTAGTGCGAGAGGCGGGAGAACGTTGAGGAGAGTTGGGGAAGAGGACTCGAAGTCAGACACTTTTGCCAATTAGCGACCAGATAGGGAAGGTAAGTCAAAATTGCACATGATTTTGTAAAATATATTCTAATGAAAGTTGGGCCTAAAAGTCTACCTAGGGATTTTTCTGAGTTATCCCTACCAAGTGATTAACCCTAAGAAGCTCTAAACGCCCTAACAGTGGGAAAATAGTAAATTTATAGGCACTACCAGAGCAAACACGTCAAAAAACCCTAAAAAATACAAGATTTCTAATCCAAACACAAACCCAGAAAAAACACCCATGTATCCACACTCGGACCAGAAACACATACAAGTAAAATAAAGAACCCAGATTGTCATTAACTCACAAAAAACTCAGAAAGTATCGTACAAACATCATTCAAGTTCATCACCATCATCACTGACATCAACATAAACGAAGAAAAGAGAAGGGTCAAAGAAGAACTTAATTTTGTCTTAAAGATTGGTGATGAAGAGGGATACTCAGAGTTGCTAAAGAAACATGGTAGTTATAGAAGGTTACCTGAAGGTTTGGAGAGTTTGCGTGGTGAAGATGAATTTGTAAAGGGGAGGAGTGAAGTGGAACAACCTTTAAATAAGCAGCTCATACTGATTTTGGTCGTCAGATTGAAACAAGAGCAAGGGATTGACAACACGTGTGAGGAAGATCACCACCGTTGAATTCAAATAAAAGGCTTAAATTGTAGCTACGAGCTTGGTTGATCACAGTTATCCGGGTTTTGGCGCCCGAGACACAGATGCGCGACACATGGCGTCTCGGCGAGATGAAGTGAAAAGAAGGTTTGATGAATGCGACATGCATTTAAAGAAGACCATTATGCCTTCACATCTTCCTAGGGACGATTCAGAAATCCTAGGAAAACTTTTTAGTTAGCGATGAAAGAAAGCCAATCATTATGAAAAGAAAATTTTTTACAATTTATGCAGGAACCTAACCCGAGGAGTACAGCTACATGAGCATTTACTAGAAGCCACAATCCGAAGACATTGGCTCGGTCTATACCACCATCATTTTTAAAGTTCTCGGTGTCAACTTACCAAGTAATTGGTACCAAGAACCATGGGACAAGTGTTAATGGTGGTTTTCTACCTCGAGGAAGTTCAAATGCCAAGGAATGGCAGAATATGGTTTGTACATGGCCAAAAAGTGTTGAAGGTCTGAGGGCCTAAAGAGGCTGAAGCCAAACATAGGGCCCGACCCCAATATGCGAATGAGTTCTCCCGAGAGCAGAACCTGTTGATGATGAAGGGAGTAGGGACCCCGACCCAACCTATAGAGGAAGTGTCCATTTTGGCAGGATTTGAATGTTTGCGGAAGCTGACCCATAGTGGTCTATGCTACCGACCTGACCCAGTTGAGGAAATTGGAGGAAGTATAACCAAACATCATTCACCTCGGTATGCCGACCTGAGGAACGGAACTAAGACCCATTGATATCTTATACTTGACAACATATGACGTATGTCATACTTAGGAGTTTGAGCTTTTAGAAGGCTGATGTGGTGGGAGCAAGTCAACGACTCTCCTTGGGAAGAGACTCTGCCACACAAAACAGTACTAGAGTGGTTGAATAGTAGGTTGCCATGTCAACAAAATGTGCAACAGTGGAAAAAGATTGAAGTGGTGGGTTTCTCCTAACAGGAAGTAGTTGAGTCAGGTATCAGTACGACTATTTGTTGAGTGGTTGGGGAAAATGGACTTGTGGAAATAATGACAGAGTGACATGAGCTGACGTCATGAGCTGGTGGAATAGTGGATTTGGAATCCTATATAAAGGGATTGAAGTCACAGATTGAAGGGTTAGTAATTTTCACATCACACAACTTGTAAAAGAGCTAAAAGATTAAAAACTAGTGATAGAGAGAGAAAGTTGATCGGTATCTGATCGCTTGAGAGATTTATAACAGTTAGTTTAAGAGTCAAGGTGTTAAATACTATTTGTAAGCTCACCACACCACTTGTAGCTCATGTCGATCTTGACCTCAAGCAGAAATATATAATATCTTTCTCCCGTGGACGTATGTTAGAGCCACTCTCGGTCGAACCATGTAAATCCTTGTCTCTGTGATTTATCTCTTTGCTTGCTATGTTTACTTTGGTTCCCTACTAACCAAATAAAGTCATTGCTGGGGGAGGTTTGTTCGAAGGGTTGATTTCCCAAATTACCATTGAAACGAAAAACAGCCATCAATGGATATAATTTTAATGTTTTATTTTTTAAGAATAAATATGACTTATTAACATTAAAAAAATGATTTTCTGACTTTTGACAATTACATCACACTAGACTAGACTAGACTAGAAGTGAAGTTAAAATGATAAAAGTGTAGAGGTTATAGGCGGAAACGTGGTTCGGACGAAATCATAATTTTAAATTTTTAAACTTACCGAATAAATTATTCAATATCCTATATAAATATTTCATTCATATTTCACCTAAACATTTTATTCGATATCTAATAACATCATAAATAATTTAGAAAACATCGCGAAACTTTTACGAAAATATTTTTCCGCAAAATAGTATAAAACAAGTTTACGACCGAACATACCAACCAATACCACACGGGGCTGCCCAAGTCAGCCCCAATAGTACTTGGGCAGTTCATGGGTTGCCCAAACAGTGACCAATTCACTATTTGGGCAGCCGTTACTCGGTTAGCTCAAAAGTTACCCAATGGAATTGTAAAGGAATAATATGAGTTAGAATCATATTACTAATCTTAGAAGTTATTGCTATAAAATCATCAATTTGATCGTATCAAATATCTTTGAACAATTCAAAGACTCGAGATGAATTTTAATGATATAATTTTCAAATACTTCAGATCGAAAATCATTGAACTAGTCAAAATATTTGATCCGCGTTTCATCAAAAACACGTAACTAAGTCATGACAATCATAAACTAAGTTACGAAGTAAAGAAAATTACCTAAAACAATTTATAATTCATTAAACCACATTTATCTAATGTATTTGTTTAATAAATCTTGTGGTCCAATGACGATCATTGGTTAAATGAGATTTAATCACATTCCTGAATACAATATTCATTAAATGGATAAGGATATGTGGTGTGATCTCGTATCAAACCATCCTTCATCATGCATAATAAGTATATAATGCTTAAGTGATAAAATCTCATAAAGGACAGTTATTTACTTAACCGAATACTTTTCTTAATGTTTATCTCTACATCAATGACAATACTAGTCGTATTAAATTATGTAATGATTGTTTATAAAGAACAAGTATTATTCAATAGTCGCAAGTTCTGATATCAAATATTAAAACAATCATTAAATAATATTTTGAACAGCTAGAAGGAATATCTAATATACAATACATATAGTTGCCGTGTTTGGAGAATTAATATTCTCTACACACATTATACACATATTATTTCTTTAGCTTTATAATTTACCTTCAACTACTCACAATATTGTAAATATTTGATTAGGAGATAATGTCAAACATGTGACCTCTAAAGGTCACTAAAGTCAAGAAACGTCATTATCAAATAAAAAAATACCTAATGGGTTTTTTCTTAATGCTAGTGAAGAATCTCGAGACATGAACCAATTCATGTCAATCTTTACTACATAAGAAACTATTCTCTCTGAAGGATTCTATCCTAACCTACTCAAATCTAGAACCTATTCTAGAAAACTGTAATAATAAGAAGAATAAGAAAACATATATAAAATATGCATGCGGTGGATTAAAAATTTAATTCTGTCTACACACTAGAATAAGGAAAACATACAAGCGAAAATTTTCATAATATTACACATTGTTTTAGTTATGGATTTTTAACCCAGTAGGGTTTCTCACTACTTTATGTAATATCGTAATCCCCAACAGAAAATGGGAATTCAATAATTAAATTGAATTCTATAGTGAGAAGTGGACCCTATGAATATATTTCGACTCACTGTTTTGGAACGTTCTCGCCTACGTATATTCATTGGTAGAAAACTCATTTTTCAATCACACTCATTGTGACTCCTTATTTTTGTCCTGATCGTTCCTCGGTTTGAAAGCTTTGGCACGTTCACAAAAGGCGTACCAAAGATAAACTTGTCAATGACAAACTCAAGCTACTGATATAGTCCTGACAGCTTTGGCATGTTCAGGAATCCACTTTCACTTGAATTTATCAAATATCAAATATGTATCTAGTACAAATAAATTTTCATCGACTATACCCTCACAGCTTTGGCACATTCTTGGATATAGCTACAAAAATTTATTTATATTTGTATTGACAAGACTGACCCAGAAATAAATATTCCTAATATTAGTCACTATAATGTCTTATTTAATAAGAATTTTTCTAATTTTCAAATAATTTGAAATTAATCAAATTAATTTCACATGCATGTAAAAATTAATAAAATTGGATTAAATATCATATAAAAAACATGACAAATGTAATGGATGTAGGATCATACCTGGTCTGATACCATTTCGTAATAATTATAGGCGGCAGAAGCGTGGTTCGCGTGAAATCGTAACTTTAAAATTTTTAAACTTACCGAATAAATTATTCAATATCCTATATGAATAATTCATTCATATTTCACCTAATATTTTATTTAATATCTAATAATGACATAAATAATTTAGAAAATACCGCGAAATATTTACGAAAATATTTTTTCGTAAAATAGCATAAAACACCTTTACGACCGACCCGACCAACCAATACCACACGAGGCTACCTAGATCATCTCCAATAGTAATTGGGCAGTTCATGGGCTGTCCGAACGATACTAATTCATTATTTGGGCAGCCGTTATCCGGTTAGCTTAAAAGTTACATGGTAACGTCGTTTTTCATCGTTTTCACATATTTTCACTTTGAAATAATTTCCAGAAATTATTCTAATGCCCAATAAACATCCAATATATTTAAATAACATATTTTTCATCACAAAATTTCTGGAATTTCTAGATCTGATCTAGATATAAAATAATCATTTTTCATACTTTAAATCCAATTTTCTCAACATCAATCTAATTAATATCTATACCAATCAAAGCCACAAATGGAGAACTCAAGAATAATTCTAGGTATAACAAGAGTAGTCATAACACTCTAGAATGGAAACAATTTATTTAATAACCAAAGTAAGCTTATATTACACTAATTAAGCTTACTAACTTTCTACACTTGCATATATAAATTTTCAAAGCATCCAACTATCTCAACCTATATTCAAGAGAGGGAAAACAAAATCTACATTATATGTAAATAAATAGAACAATAGAAATAATTTTCCAATTGAAGAAAGTAAGAAAAATACCTTAGTTTTCAATTTTTCTTTAACAAAGCTCTGGCGCTTTTTATTTTTCTCTCAAACCTCTCTTTTTCTATGTTCATGGAAGTTTAAACTTATAAAGCAAATGAAACAAATTTAACTTTATATATATTCCACAATGGACGAAAATTAGGGGAAAATAATACAAATATCTTTGATTTGTTTAGTCTAATTAAAACAAAGTCAAAATCAATTTGATAACTTTTAAATGTATTAACCCAAGTGTAATCAATTACATCAAGTCATTTCCCTAGCAAATGATGACATTAGATCTTTTATTTTTAATTACTTAATTATTTAATAATTAATTAATTAATACAAATATCTATATATATATATATATATAAATATATATGTTTTTTTTTATTTATAATAGATAACCTAATACATATATTAATGACAAGTGTCAAAATATCATATTTGATATTTAATATGTATTTAAGAAGATTATGTATTAAATATAAATACAAATTAATTAGGAAATGACTAAAATACTCCTATACATGTATTTTCGTTTAACTGTTAAACAATTCGAATTAACTTATTTAATCCAATAAAGTATTATGAAGAATATGTATTATTCATAACGTGTTGCCCAAGTGCTCAATGAGTACAATTCATATTATGGGATTCTCTAAGTTCAGGTTTATCCATCATGGAATCCAATTTTGTGTCCATAATTCACCCACTGTAAATTATGACGACCACGGATAATCTCGTTAAACTATTCAAGTCAAGGTCATTGTATACGTATAATCTCTCTATCACATGCTATACATATTATACCGAGGATATAAATAGGAACGTCAAATCCCTAAGGTATAATATAGTCGACTTTGTGTTGGAAAATTATGACCTATAGCATCACTATTTGTATAGATCATGGTGTTGTTGTACAAATTAACTATGTGACAAATGAAATTGCTCTTTTATCATTTGTAATTAGATTACCAAGATATATAAATGATAAAAGGTCATTATGATTAGTTCCGGATTGAGATGATATGAGACAGTATCAATCCACGAAGGTTTAATCATTAAATATCCCTAATCAGAGTATTATCGAGATTGGACATCGATAATGCGTAAAAGACTAGTATTACACTTATGCGCGTTGTGGGAGCATAACGGCATAGTTCTCATATATTTAGGTATAGGATACTCATGCAAGTGTAATATGAGGTTGTGTTTACCGATGGTACGGAAACAACTTCTCTCTGGATAGACCCCTCGGAATTCCATTGGTAGTATGACTATGTGTCTATGGAAGTCTGAATCAGGGTAGGTGTATTTGGTTTTAACCTGAGACATGCACCGCTAATACTTGCGACAATCAATATACTTTGGTTTTGGTCGTCGTATTGTATTGGGTGTGATGTCAAGACGGAAGTATCACTCCAGTCAAAGTGGATATGATGATCACGTAGGATACGGAACTGTTGCTCTTTTGTACTGCAGTCATCGGGATAATATGACTAGGTCATGATTATCCGATTATAGAGACTAGTTACCAGAGATCTGATATGTGCTTCGTACGGGGCAGACACAATTCCAACCCCAGGCCTAGCACGTGACATCCGATGTTGGATCGTAATACGCAATACTACGTATACTACTCCTGATATAGATCACATATTCCAGTAAGAATATTTCTAGAGAATTGGGTAGGCACGGTGCTTTGCTAGAAGCCAACCATGTCTTGTAAATCGGTAACAACCATGTCTTACTGCCAACATATCCGGGGATCTCATGGGTCGCTTCCCGAAGATTCACCGATGACGTATGACTCGCACTTTATTAATCTGGGATTAATTATAAGATAGAGAAAATTTAATCTGGGATTAATTACGGAGATATTTTATCTGGGATAAAATATTATTTAAAGAGAGAGAACGATTAATTTGGAATTAATCAATAAAATAATATATTTGATATATTATACGAAATTGGATTTCGACGCGGAATTAAAATTAGATTTTAATTCGGGCGAACGAGTTAATTTAAAATTAATTTGTTAGCGATGTGAATAGTAATTTTGCTAGGCATAATTATTTAATTTGATTTAATTACGTCGCAACGGAAAATTCGTTAATTCGGAATTAGCAAACCCAAGCCCGAGAGTGTTTGCGGGCGCACTCGCATTTTGAATTAAAGTGCGGCCCCCAAGTCACATCAAGCGTCAAATCACTAGTCAATCAATTGATGTGATGTCTAGTCACTTTGAGTGATGTGACAACTTGTCACTTGTGATTGATGGTGGTAGTTGGATAGCTTTATAATGCTTGTACCTTTTGACTTTTGGAAATTCAAAAATTTGTATATGTTTTAATTGATTTTGGAAATCAATTAACTAACCAACAACAACACATTCTCTCCTTCTCTCCTCTCTTCACTCTCTCTGCCAAGGGCCATCTTCTTCCTCAAAATTCTGCAAATGCTGAGACTTGAAGGAGAAGCTTTGGGAATTTTGCGGCAAAATTTCCAAGGTGCTAGCACACATTCGGGGTCTTGTAAAGGTGATAGGGAAACCCACCCGTGGGCATGGAATGCACACCAAGCTTGGAGCTTGGAGATGACCGAAAATGGAGCACAAAGAGGAGTCTTTTTCGTGAGCATCATGGACCAATATCTTGAAGAATTTTTGTTGTTCCTCGCATCGCCAAATCCGATCAATGTAAGTATGATTCCACCATTCTTCATTGTTGTATTCGCACATGTTTCTTGCTTGAAATCAATCTTGGGACTAACCTAGAAACCCAACAATGGTATCTTGAGCCATTTTGAGCATGAAATTTGATTAAGGTAAAATTTGGGTAAATTTAATTTTAGCATGTTTGAGTGAAATTACTTGTTTGAGCATGCTTGTAAATGGATGACTTGGAGTTGTTTGTGATCAATTTTGTGAAAAATGGATTGGATCAATTTTTCCCCAATAAGTTAGCTTGGCCGAAACTTAAGGATGCCCTAATGTCATGGAATTTTTTGATTTTGATCATTGGATGAGTTGAAATCATTTGGGAAATGTTAATTTGAGATTTAATTGGATTAAATTTGGAATTGGACATAAAACCCTAAATGCCGTGACATTGAAGCATGTAAAATGATATGATTTTTTGATTCAAATATGTTGGACATGTGTTGATGATAACAAGCATAATTAATTGAGTAAATTAGTGTTTTGAAAATGTTAATTTGGTTAATTAATTATGGCATACACTTTAGGTTAATTAAATTATGAAATTTGGAATTTTGGTAATTTAATTAATTGGGCCAAATTTGGAATTGGGCTTGTAAAGTTGTAATTGGGCTAAATGGGCTTGGTTGGGCTAAGTTTGGCTTAGGCTAATTGGTTGGATCAAATTGGGCCCAAAACCATATCCATAAAGTCCAAATATGACTTAATGGACCTTTAATTTTAATTGGGCCTAATGGGCCTAAATTGGTTTCTTGGCAAATAAGGGTGATTCCTTAAATGGGCTTTGGTATTGGGTTTGACCCATATTGACCAAAAGTCCATGCCTTAAGAAATTAATTAAGAGCCCATTGGACTTTAATTAAATTAACTCATTTATTGCTTCTCGTCGTGTCATTTAATTTCCTTTAATCATCTAACACTTGTATATTTTTTTATTACAGGTATATATGGAAGGAAAACTCCTCTACAAGTCGCCAGAGAGGCAATACATTCTACCTGGGGTGGGTGAAGCAGTGCCTATCCTGAGTCACCACTCTAATTCCCCAGCTGCTAAACAAAATACACCGATGCATGCCCCTGCCCCTTCTACCCAAACCTCCATTATTCCCCCACCAAGCAAAACATAAACACCTGCCCCCAGCCCTCAAAGAGACACCTCCACCAGGTCGGGGGCGAGGATCCTGAAGAAAGTACTGAAAGGGCACTTGGAAAAGAGGTCAGGAATGGAAGAAGCAAGGCTCTAGATGCTTCCATCTCAGATAAGGGTTAATTCCAACTCTAGGGGTTGAGGACTTTCCAGAAAAATATGAGAGGAGGCATAACCCACTTCCTACCTATTCCCTGGCGACATTCTTAAGAGAACTGACCGTTCACGCAAAGGTGATTGCTGAAAACTTGCATTTTTCTTTTTGCTACTTAAATAATATTTCTTTCTTACTGACAAGCTAAACTAATCTTAAGAATGTCTGGATGTCGCAAAAGGAAGAGTCATTCACACCTGTGAAGCCATGTGTGAATGACTCCATCACAGGATACTGACTTCACAAATATTATTGAAGTAGTAAAAAGAAAAATGCTAAAAGAAAAATGAGCTACGAGTTCAGGGTTATAGAAACTCTGAGTTCATGGGAGATCCGGATGATAGAAAGTCTACATCTTGATACATATTTACCCTTAATAGGGGTGCGATTAGTTGGCGATGTTCAAATGAAGGCTCAATAGCTGATTCCACTATTGAGGTGGAATTTATAGCAGCTTCAGAAGCCGCTAAAGAAGCTGTTTAGACTAGAAATTTTATCATAGAACTTGGCATTATGTCTAGTGTTGCGGATTCAATCCCATTATACTGTGATAATAGCGGAGCCATTACGCAAGCTAAGGAGCCCACATAGTGGTCTTGAAGGTTCAAGGAATAGACAACATACCAGACCCACTTACTAAGGCCTTTCCTCCTAATTTATTTGATAAACATGTGGAGAAGATGGGTCTTTGGTAACATCCAGATTGGCACTAAGCAGTGCGAGTTTGTTGGAGTTGGTGCATTGTATATTATATTTTATTATTTATTAATAAAATAACTACATTTTCATTTCAAACCTTATTAATGGTAATGTAATTATGCATATTAGATTGATGTATAAATATGTTGAATATGACATCGACCTAAAAAAAGTTATTTAGTAATACCGGACACTGAGTGGTCCGACATCGGGATAATATTACTATTATAAACTATTCTTAAAGTAAGTATTCCTAGCCGTTGGTTTTCGAATACAGTCGAATTCTTATAACCTAAAAGACTAGCACAAGTTGTATATTGGAATTGGAGTTCCAATGGTTCAACCCAATGTACCATGACCTTTGGAAGCTCGTATAGACATGTGGGTATTCGTTGAAGTGAATACTGAATGAATCACAAGTGATTACTAATAGTTGGAAGTACACACCATTTTTCCGGACTCTTTTTTATCTCCGATTTTTCCCTAAACACTCGTAATGGAATATGATATTTCAGTAAAATATTTAAAAATACACACATGATTGATATCTATAGGTAAACCACTTCCACTGCAAGGGGCACCGATCTGTCCCTAGGGGTCCCATATCCGCCCAAAAGAAGTATGACCAAGCATCATTCACATCGGTATGCCGACCCGGAGAATGGAGTTGAGACCATTGGATATTTTATACTTGATAGCATATGACGTATGCCCTACTTGAAAGTTTGAGCTTCTATAAGGCTGATGTGGTGGGAGTAAGTCAACGGCTCTCATTAAGAAGAGACTCTGCAAGACGGAACTGTACCGGAGTGGTTGAACCGTAGGTTGTGTCACATCAAAAAAATGTACATCGGTGGATAAAAGATTGAAGAGATGGGTTTTTAATGAAAGGGAGTAGTTGAGTCAGGTGCCAGTATGACTGTTTGCTGAGTGGTTAGAGAAAATAGGCATGGGGCAATGATGAAATTGTGACATGAGCTGACGTCATGGGTTGGTGTATTAGTGGATTTGGAAGCCTATATAAAGGCGTTGAAGTCACGGATTCAAGATTTAGTAATTTTCGAATCACACAACTTGTAAAAGAGCTAAGAGATTAGAAAATAGTGGTAGAGAGAGAAATTGGTCGGTACCCCGATCGCTTGAGGTTTATAACAGCCTAGTTTAAGACTCGAGATGTTAAACACTCTTTGTAAGCTCACCACACCACTTGTAGCTCACGTCGGTCTTGACCTCGAGCAGTAATATATTACCCCCTTTCTCCCATGGACGTAGGTTGGAGCCACGCTTCACCGAACTATGTACATCCTTGTCTCTGTGATATATTTATCTTCTTGCTAAGTTTGATTTGGTTCCATACTAACCAAACAAATTCATTGTTATCAAAGTTTTTTTAGAGTTGATTTCCTATATTATCATTGGAACGAAAAACTGTCAACAGTTGGCGCCGTTTGTGGGGAATGGTACAAAAAGTAGAAAACACACTAAGACGATGGCATGAGACAAAAACCACATAGCTTTGTAGACTTCAATGACGGAGTGGATTTTAAAAATGGAAGAAAACTTGCGATTGGAAAGTGAGAATGCGTGAAAGGAAAAATATGTGACTTAGGTCTTTATGAAAACTATGATGTAGAATATTGTGAAGTTTGAGAAGGAAACATGAGAGTAAACTCAAGCAGGCCCCAGTTGAAGGAGAGAAGAAATTGATGGTGGGAAGAGGATCGCCTGTGTGGAAGGGGATCGAGAAACTGGGAGAAGAAATACTCATAAAGTAAGGTCGCTGGTTGTTGCTAGTGTCGCACCTATTGAAGAGCCATGAGAGGGAGAAGATAATATGCAAACCCTAAAATTCTCCAGTAACAACCTTTGTTTTGGGGAAAGAGAATTAGGGCAATATCTGGAGCGGGGGCGTAAAGCTACCAGGAGTAGATGATACCATGCTCGGAGAAGTGAGTATAAGGAATCTATCGGTCGAGGGCAGGAGAACATTGAAAACCATATAAGGGACTGATTTCGGAAGGAGATGAAGAAATGAGAAGATAGCACGTATGGAGGTGTTCGAGGTGACCAAGATATGGAGACGGAATCCTTTTTCACCAAAGATGTAATGGAGACGGAGTTCCCAAGGAGATTCACCATTCCCACGATAGACATCTATAAGGGTAACACATACCCTAAATCCCTTATTGAAAGATTTTTTTTGCTCATGGAAATCCAGGGCGTGGTCATGGAGACAGTCTATAAGGTGTTCCCTCTAACCTTGGGGGGATAAGCCAATTTATGGTTCGGAAATCTAACTCCAAGGAGCATTAGCAGTTTTTCACAAGTAAGGAAGTCATTTATGCGCCACTTTAAAATGGCATACGTACCAAAGAAGATAATCGATCGTTGTGGATGATGAAGCAGCATGATGATGAACCGCTGAAGAATTTTATCGATAGATATCTCATCTTGGTATTGGAGGTTGGGCGTACGAGTCCTCGAAAGCTTTAGAGAACCTTAAAGAAGCCTTAAAGGTTGAGAGGTTGTGGTCCCACCTAGGGATCCAGGAGATACTTTACAATGCCACGGCCTTGGATCAGGCAATGAAGTTTGTGTTATTAGAAGAAGAATAGAAGATATCTCGAGGGGGAGCGGCTTGGGTGAAGAAGAACCAAGATAAGAAAATCGACGTGATATTGGCAGTGGTTGGAGAGGACCGAACCCAAGGCAAATGAAGTTTAGGCCAATAACTCACGTAACCCAACACCCGAGATGAGGCCCCTAATAAGGTCGCATATGTTACTGGGGGCACGACATACACTACCATCAACATACCTTCAGGGAAAATAGCTCGGGAGATATAAGGACTCTATAGGAGAAAATTTACTCTTACGATCGATATTTCCTCATAGGAGGGGGGTATGAGATGATTGATTCAGAAGATATCGGGATGATGACCCATCGGGTCCAGTATTTTCAGTAGGGACATAATGAAGTCCTCCATAAGCACCACCTTTATTTGGTCGATGATAAAAGAGAGAATTTGATAATCATAATGGTGGTGTATCGGCAAATGATGTCTCGTTTCTATAACAAGAGGGTTTGAGTATGAACCTTTCATCCTTGAGACTTGGTCATTAGGCAGATCACCCTAAATACAAGAAATCCTGAAGAAGGCTCCCTGAGAGCCAAATAGGAAGGACCTTATAGGCTTGCCGAGGTCATCAGGTCGGGTGCCTATCACTCGGAATAGCTAGACTACACCCGACTCAAAAAGCCTTGGAATGCAGAGATATTGATAAGGTATTTTCAATAGAGCCTCTTTTAAAATCTCCCCATAGAGTTATAAAAATGGCCGTAGATCCCAAGAATATAGATATGGTTTTCCTTTTATAAATAAAAACTTGTTCAGAGACTTTGGTTTATTATTTTAATGGCAAAATTTGTTTAATATTCTTGTGAAATACTCGTGATCGGAATACATCAAGGGGTACAAGACAAGTGGTAAAGGCGGGAACCCTGTGGCATGCTGATCCCTGATGTCATTATCAAACCCCTAGGTTGGAGCAATAATACCCAATGGCTTGCACCTTTGAGGAATATAGCTAGAAGACCTGTGTGGCGTTTGACGCCTCAAGTATCAATAGCACACTTGGCGAGAGAGTCGGTGTGGCATTTGGTGCCTCCAAGGTAATCATAACACGCATAGATTGAAGATAGTTGGTGGGTATTACGGTGTCCTTGGGTTTTCATAGCACGGGGAGGGCTCACGAGACTCTGAGGAATTTGCAACCTCTGGATGTGCCTAGCACGGGGAAAGGAAATGCCTATTTGGCGCTAGTAATCCTATTTTAGACCCACAATGCATAGCACAGGGAAGGCTTTGGGGCCTCCGTGGCATTTGCAGGCATGGGGACTTCCCTAGCGTATGGACAATCTCTTTATGGCATTGGCTGCCCCTCAAGCTCGTAGCTCAGTTCATCAGGACTTTAGACTGTAAGGTTCAAAATTATTATTTTAGGTAACGTACGGCAGGACGTTGCTTCAGTGCCCTCGATTTTTTTTGTTGGGTCGGTACAGAGATTGTGATACGTCACTCTTGCTACACTTATTGTCTTTTTTTTTCACGGCTTGGTTTGGGATGCCACTTCCAGTGTTCGTGAGGATGGCCGGAGGTTGAAAATCTTCCCTCTATCTTTCTTGATTGTGATTAGAATGGCTCGGGCTGTATTTATTCTACCGAGGCCATGTCATTGAATGGCACAAGGAAATATCTTTTCTTTGTGGCAAGATTTATTATATGCTTTAGGTCAGATACGTCCAATCAAGGCCTTTGTATGCTCGTTAGCATAGGGTCGAAATTTCTCCCTCATGGCCTTATTCAAATGGCAAAATGAGAGATCATTCTCTTGTGGCCAGATTTATTATCGGCTCACTGTCAGGTACGTCCTACCAAGGCCTTGTTATGCTCCTTGGTATGGAGTTGAAGATTGTCCCTCATGGCCTTATTCAAATGGTACAATGAGGGATCGTTCCCTTGTTGCTAGATTTATTATCGACTCGGGGTCAGGTACGTCTCACCGAGGCCTTGGTATACTCATTGGAATAGGGTCGGAGTTTTTCCCTTATTGCCTTATTTGGATGGCGCAAGGAGAGACCATTCCCTTGTGGCCAGATTTATTATCAGCCAAGGGTCGGATAAGTCCCATTGAGGCTCTATGTTATAGTGAAGTCGGGAGATCCCTATGGCCCTACTAAATCGAAGCAACAACAATGGATTTAGAATCCCCCGGGGTCAGCACCTCATGTGATTCAGATGGGCTTGGGAAATATTGAATATGGTCAAGAGTTGAAAGTACCCGGTATTATAAGGCTCTTTTTGAAAGGCTCAAAATCTTCTAAGTATATAAAATACATCCTAAAGTCAGATTTGTGGTGCAATGTGCTCGGGCATCTATGATCATACCTGGAACGAGGTCTCTGAAGGGAACGGTTAAATGAGTTAATTTGGTTACATTTACAAAGTGATTAAGGTTGATTATAAAAGTTCAGCATCTTGCTAGGTGATAAAGTGGAAGCTACCTTTTATCGGGTCTCTACTTAGTGTGTGCTTCGTTGTGGATACAAACGAAGCATGGATGAAAAAGAAGAATATTTTAATAAGTTATAATTTTACATTGGGCTCCCTTGGCTTTACCCACAAAAAAGGAAGGAAAATTACAATAAAATGGCCATAAGCTATTTAGGAAGGGCTGTAGGAGCAATAGTTGAAGATGAGGGGCCATGATCTTAAGCTGGAGGCAGCGTGGAAATGGGGACCTGGTCAGGGATCGCTTTAGTTTCCTCTAGATCAATGCTAAATGCCTGTTAATGGGGCATCTCCTATTTAGAAACAATTAAAATCTTCTAAAGTACCCACAAGTTCAGGTCGGGTTATACCATTTCAATCAATTCGATGGACTCTTCTAGTCCATCAATTTTGGCATCCATTTTGGTGCTCTTAAGACGATCGGAGAGGTGGGCCTGTAAATTTTTAAGCTCTTATTGGGACTTGGCCAGCTCATCTTTAGTCTTGTTTAGCTCATTTACAGCCTTCTCAAGATCGACCTCTTTCTGTTGAAGTTTGTCTCGGCCGTGACCGTACTGGCATGCTGTAGTTTGAACTCCCTCGTCTTCAAGGTGACCTCGGCTCGGGTCTCATCCCTCTCCTTATTTATAAAATCTGAAGCTCGGTGGAGGGACCTAATTTCTACTTTGGCCTCGTTCAGCTTTCTATTAAGCTCATGCTCTCTCTCATTTAGTTGACTTTAGAGCCTATAGGCCTGACTGCCCTCTGAAATGGTGCTCGTCGGCACGTCTATATTGGTTGCCAAAATATAGGCCAGCTACGCATTCAGAGATTAGTTTAGCTTGTCAGTAAGAAAGAAATTTATTGAAGTAGCAAAAAGAAAAATGCAAGTTTTCAGCAATCACCTTTGCATGAAAACGGTCAGTTCTCTTAAGAATGTCGCTGGGGAATAGGTAGGAGGTGGGTTATGCCTTCTCTCATATTTTTCTGGAAAGTCCTCAACCCCTAGAGTTGGAATTAACCCTTATTTGAGATGGAAGCATCTAGAGCCTTGCTTCTAACATTCCTGACCTCTTTTCCAAGTGCCCTTTCAGTACTTTCTTCAGGATCCTCGCCCCCGACCTGGTGGAGGTGTCTCTTTGAGGGCTGGGGGCAGGTGTTTATGTTTTGCTTGGTGGGGAAAATAATTGAGGTTTGGGTAGAAGGGGCAGTGGCATGCATCAGTGTATTTTGTTTAGCAGCTGGGGAATTAGAGTGGTGACTCAGGGATAGGCACTGCTTCACCCACCCCGGGTAGAATGTATTGCCTCTCTGGCGACTTGTAGAGGAGTTTTCCTTCCATATATACCTGTAATAAAAAAATATACAAGTGTTAGATGATTAAAGGAAATTAAATGACACGACGAGAAGCAATAAATGAGTGAGCATTGGATGTTAATCAGGCTTTGAGACCCGTAAAGATTAGATTTAGAATCTAAGTCATAAAGGCACATTAAAAAGTGTAATTATTTAATTTAGAATTAAATATAGAATTAGTATTAAGTACAAATGAAATTGGATTTAATGTTGTAGTTTAATATAATTCAAGAATTCGTACTTTGAGTACTTATTCGTAAAACGAGTTGGACTCGCGCAAAATAAAATCTTTGTTTGAACATTGGATGGTCATTAATTTTCAGATTAATTAATTGGATTAGATTGATTGATAACATGCTTGTGTGAATACATGGATGCGATGTATGAATAATGTATATCGGATGGATATTAGATGGGTGAGGGCAATTTTGGAAATTGTTGTAATAAATTTAGAATTTATTAATTGGACCTGCGTGTCCAGCCTATTACCTATTGACTCTGTGTATTTCTCTTCTCACATATTCCCCTCAATGTAAATGAGGTTTCTTTAGAAGCGTTATGTAATCGGGTAGAAGTAATACATGTGCTAGCGGGAGAGAGGAAAGTGAGAGATTTGTTCTAGGAATAATGTGTTAAGTATCCATCCGCAAATCATTATTATATTTATTTATACGCGCCTTATTATGTGTTTAGAATGCATGTTTAAGGGTGTATGATGATGAGACCATAACAAAGATAATTAATTGGTTGCCAATTACGCGAAAAACCCTCAACATATATTAAGCGTTTTTCCTTCCATTGAGTGATTCTTACTCAAGATCCAAGATTGGCACTAGTTTATTGGCCAAAGTCAATACCTTTGTCCGTCGCGGATGTGTTTAAATCATGAAGGCTTTGTTTCATATCGGTGTCTTGTCCAAGTTGTGATTTGTTGGCCAAAGTCAAGATCAATTCTTGTCCATCGACATCGATTACGAAGCTTTCCATGGTCAATGGGTTCCGCTTAACTGGGATCATTAAGTTTTTTGTGCCAAAGCCCAGGCTTAATTGATTCAGAGGAAAAAGGTTAGGGAATATATTTGATATATTGGCATATATAAGATATATGTTTCGGACTTGGATGTCCACCTACTAGATCTAGGAATTGGATGGGATCCAATTGATCTTAGAGATCTACCTAATTAATCATCATACAATTTGTTGGCCAAAGTCAAGATTGTGTATTATTTAACGGGATCCTAGCCCACTAAGAAACAAGGTTTCCCGAGTACTCCACAGAGGGTTAGAGGCTCGCTGAAAAATAGTGGGAGGCAAGTATTAAAGTTGCAATATTTGTTTAGTTACTTGCCAATACGCGCTCATTTCATTTTTCGTCAAATAAATTAATATATTAGTTGGACTAATATTTAATGTTGTTTTAAATTAAACAGTTGGACTGTATTCAAACTACTTCAATTAATAGTTGATTTTATAATTGGATTATAGTAATCAATATAATTGAATTTAACCAATTAAATTATAGTTGATTATATAGTTAGACTATAGTAATCATTATAATCAATAGTACCTAAGATCGTTGATTCGATAGTTGGACTATTGGAATCAAGATAAATGAAAGATTAGTGTTTAAAACATAATCCTGAGTGAAAATGTCATTAAACGACTTTAATTTTCAAATTGGGAATAAAATCTCAAGATAGTCCTGGAGACCGAGAAGTTACTTTATTTGACAGAGTGACGTCTCGAGCCTAAGCCCGGAGTTGAGCAAATAGTAGAGCATGATCTTTGGAAGATTCATATGATGATAACTTTAGTGCTTAATCCGTCATGCTTGCCACCAAGACTCCTTAATTTCTTAGTCAGAACTAAGGATTAGATCCTTATAGTATGATATTGAAATTGAAGGATCTTCATAGATCTATCCTTAGATCTTAGAAGTACAAATTGCAATTGAAAACTCTTGGAGAGTTAATGGCTACACTCAAGGAGACAAAGCCAGAGTTTGCAATAGGGCAAGAAGCGCAAGGCGCATCTTACTTCGACATCTCAGTTGACCAAGGCTTGGCCAAAGGCTTCTGGGGTGTGAAAAAGGCAAAGGCTAAATCATTATAATCTTCTGGGAAGATAAAGGACATATCCCAATATGTTTGCCTAAACTGTGGCAAACGGGGTCACTGGAAGCGTGACTGCCGTATGGACAAGGCAGACATGAAGGAATTGAAGACGGTGCAAGGCTCCGACTTCAAATATGTTTGTCATAAACGTGTTCGCTACTAGTATTAAAATTGGATTTTAGATACTGAGTGTGGTACATAAATATGTACTGATGTGCAGAATATGCTGACAAGCAGGATACTGACT
The DNA here is from genome assembly GCA_019454045.1 of Zanthoxylum bungeanum. NCBI lineage: Eukaryota > Viridiplantae > Streptophyta > Magnoliopsida > Sapindales > Rutaceae > Zanthoxylum > Zanthoxylum bungeanum. The sequence goes on from SKCR01039975.1 coordinate 37,079, forward strand.
TCAGATGAGATTGATCTGCGAATCAGAAACGGGACGAGAGTCGCTGTTTTGACCGTAGAAAACTAAGTTTAGGAACTACCCTTCGGGTATATACTTAAATTAGGAAACTGTTACAATGTAACTAGTTTGACTAGAAACATTATCTCTATATCAGTGTATAATCCGTTGTTGATATACCTTTATATTCTAGAACACTAAAGTGTTTTATTTTATAAGATGATATTGAGATACACACATTAGATGTGAATAACAATATTTATATTTTGAATATAAATTAATCTCAAATATATGACATGACAAACAAATAGCTCAAACTGAATTAATCATTTGAAACTTATAAGTGGCATTGTTGTCTCGGACACAATTAACAAGACTCGTATATCCACACTTTTGAAGAGTGGATACTAGGACGGATTTGATACTATTCAAATGATGTCTACGAATCTAGTTTATTAGGCAAAGTGCCTAAAATGCTTTTTACTTGGTAAAAGTGCAAGTTCCACCGATCTGTTAGCCCTCAGTCATAGTGACGTAAGTGGGCCCATATCTAGCTAGGCTAGAGGTGGATATGAATGATTCATGACCTTTACGGGTGTGGCATCGCGTTATGGTTATGTGTTTCTTGTGAAACACAGATCGGAAACTTTTGATGAATCAAAGAATTTCGACATGAAGTAGACAAACAGATCGGCTAAAGTATTAAAGACATCACGGTTAGACCATGATGAAAATACTTAAGCAATAAGTTTCTTAATACTTGAAAGAGTATAGTATTCTTTCAATGAGGACTCCTCCCGGAACACGTCAGTTTGACGGTGTGTCTGAACGGAGAAACCAAATTTTTTTGGACATGATAAGGTTAATTATGAGTCGCTCTGAGCTACCATTTTCCTTCTAAGGATACGCATTAAACAGTGCAATACTTATTTTGAATAAGGTTCCATAAAAATCTGTTTCACAGACTTCATATTAGATATGAATAGGAAAAAAACAGGTTTTCTCATTCCGGTAGATTTGGGAATGCTGGGCATATGTTTGGATGATACCAAACTAGAACCTAAATATGATAAGTGTCTAAGTTGTAGGTTATCCTAGGGTAACCAAAGTATAGTACTTATACAACTCACATGAGAACAATCTAATTGTTGCTCACCATGCGGTTTTCCTAAGAGGAATACCGATATGCAGTGGTAAGTGGGAGGAAAGTAAAACTCGATGAAAATCGGAGTAATACTATTCTAGGCACCGATTCCTTAATGGAACACTAATAGTTCATCAAGGATGAAACTATACCAATAATCTTCGAATAAAAAAGAACCACGTAAGTCGGAGAGAGTCAGAAAAAAACCTGGGGTATGGGTTTCTGATCTCACCTCATAAAGATGTCAATCTTATTGAGGAATACGAACTGACTACGTATGAGGAAGTGATACAAGGTATCGACTCCCTATTATGACAAAGTGTCATGAAGTCCGAAATGGATTCCTTGTATATCAACTAAGTTCGGACACTAGTTGATTTACCAGAAGGCATTGTGCCTATTGGTACTATATAAGTCTTCAAGGAAGACATACATGGAAGGCAACATACCAACGTACTAAGCTAGGCTTGTAGCGAAAAGGTATCGTTATCAACATTGTGTCGATTACGATGAAACCTTTTACCAGTTGCCATGGTTAAATCCATTTGGATAATGCTTGCTGATGCTGCATGTTTCATTTATGAAATATGGCAGCTGAACTTCAAAATCACTTTCCTCAAATGGAAACCTTTTGGAGAATGTTTACAACATCCTAACGGTTTTGTCGTACCAAAACGAGTAAATAAGGTTTTCAAGTTAATTCGATCTATTTATGGATTGAAGCAAGCATTACGTTCTTGGAATTATCGTATTGATGTAATCATAATGGTATATGATTTAATTCAAAACGAAAATTATTCTTGTGTATATAAGGAGGTTAGTGGGAGCGCACTGACAATGATTGTCCTAAATAATGATGACATGTCATTTCTTGGAAATGATATTCCCATAATACAATCGGTGAAAGCTTGGCTTTCATGAAAATTCTCCGTAGAATTCTTGGGAGAAACAACCTTTATTCTAGGAATAAAGATCTACTGGGATAGATTTAAAGTTGTTGATACTCTCCGAGAACTCGTACATTGAAATAAATATACGCGACCTGATGTATCATATGCTTTGATCATATGGAGTCACAATCAGGCCAATCCAAGTGATAGTCACTCGATTGATGTTAAGAACATCCTTTAGTATCTTAAATGAACTAAGGATGCTTTCTTGAGCTATGGAGAATGAGAACTTGAAGTGACTGGGTTCACTGTTGCAAGTTTCTTAACCGATAGAAACGAGTTTAAGTCGTAATAAAGGTACTATAAAGTTTGAATAACGGAACAGTGAGCTGGAAATCTTCCAAGCAAGATACTGTTACCGAATAAACAACAAAAGCGGAATATTGCTGCAGCTGAGGCAGCAATAGAAGCCTTTTGGATCGATAATAATCCTAATTAGATTAGGAGTAGTTCTGTTAGCAGCTGAGCTAGGCTACAGCACAGGCTAAATAATTAATGGTCTCATCAACGATCCAGATATATACTTCAATTATACATCTGATTCGTTCGGATCATACATCGTGGCGATGTGATGATCGAATAAATCGCATCATATGATAACACTACAAATCCACTGACGAAAGCATTTCCTCAGCAGAAGTGTGAGCGAACCGAACATAGTTTGGGTGTAGGACACTTGAGTGATTGGCTATAGGTTAAGTGGGAGATTGTTGGACAATTATGACCCATAGTATCTCTATTTGTACAGATCATGGTGTTGTTGTACAAATTAACTATGTGACAAAGGAAATTGCTCTTTTATCATTTGTAATTAGATTACCAAGATATATAAATGATAAAAGGTCCTTATGATTAGTTCCGGATTGAGATGATATGAGACAGTATCAATCCACGAAGGTTTAATTATTAAATATCCCTAGTCAGAGTATTATCGAGATTGGACATCGATAATGTGTAAAAGACTAGTATTACACGTGTGCGCGTTTTGGGAGCATAACGGCATAGTTCTCATATATTTGGTATAGGATACTCATGCAAGTGTAATAGGAGGTTATGTTCACCGCTGGTACGGAAACAGCTTCTCTCTGGATATACCCCTCGGAATTCCATTGGTAGTATGACTATGTGTCTATGAAAGTCCGAATCAGGGTAGGTGTATTTGGTCTTAACCTGAGACTTGCACCGTTAATACTTGCGACAATCAATATACTTTGGTTTTGGTCGTCCAGGACTTTAACAGGTTCTGTGTACGCCTCTTCTAGGTATATTGAGAATCATAGTGTATTGGGTGTGATGTCAAGACGGAAGTATCACTCCAGTCATATTGGAGATGATGATCACGTAGGATACGGAACTGGTGCTCTTTTGTACTGCAGTCATTGGGATAATATGACTAGGTCATGATTATCCGATTATAGAGACTAGTTACCAGAGATCTGATATGTGATTCGTACGGGGCAGACACAATTCCAACCCCAGGCCTAGCAAGTGACATCCGATGTTGAATCGTAATACGCAATACTACGTATACTACGTCTTATATAGATCACATATTCCAGTAAGAATATTTCTGGAGAATTGGGTAGGCACGGTGCTTTGCTAGAAGCCAACCATGTCTTGTAAATCGGTAAAAACGTAGTACTAGGTACGTACGTGTTCGGATAGTCCGACGACCGGATTTACTGCCAACATATCCGGGGATCTCATGGGTCGCTTCCCGAAGATTCACCGATGACGTATGACTCGCACTTTATTAATCTGGGATTAATTATAGAGATAGAAAATTTAATCTAGGATTAATTACGGAGATATTTTATCTGGGATAAAATATTATTTAAAGAGAGAGAACGATTAATTTGGAATTAATCAATAAAATAATATATTCGATATATTATACGAAATTGCATTTCGACGCGGAATTAAAATTAGATTTTAATTCGGGCGAACGAGTTAATTTAGAATTAATTTGTTAGCGACGTGGATAGTAATTTTGCTAGGCATAATTATTTAATTTGATTTAATTACATCGCAACGGAAAATTCGTTAATTCGGAATTAGCGAACCCGAGCCCGAGAGTGTTTGCGGGCACACTCGCATTTCGAATTAAAGTGCGGCCCATAAGTCACATCAAACGTCAAATCACTAGTCAATCAATTGATGTGATGTCTAGTCACTTTGAGTGATGTGACAACTTGTCACTTATGATTGATGGTGGTAGTTGGATAGCTTTAATGCTTGTACCTTTTTGACTTTTGGAAATTCAAAAATTTGGTATATGTTTTAATTGATTTTGGAAATCAATTAACTAACCAACAACAACACATTCTCTCATTCTCTCCTCTCCTCACTCTCTCGGCCAAAGGCCATCTTCTTCCTCAAAATTCTGCAAATGCCGAGACTTGAAGGAGAAGCTTAGGGAATTTTACGGCAAAATTTCCAAGGTGCTAGCACACATTCGGGGTCTTGCGAAGGTGATAAGGAAACCCACCCGTGGGCATGGAATGCACACCAAGCTTGGAGCTTGGAGATGACCGAAAATGGAGCACAAAGAGGAGCCTTTGCCGTGAGTATCATTGACCAATAGCTTGAAGAATTTTTGTTGTTCCTCGCATCGCCAAATCTGATCAATGTAAGTATGATTCCGCCATTCTTCATTGTTGTATTCGCACATGTTTCTTGCTTGAAATCGATCTTGGGACTAACCTATAAACCCAACACTTTCAAATTACAATCTCTAAATAACACTTGGAACTCACATTGGCAGTGTACCATGACCATGGATTTACTAGATCGCAAACACGTGTAGGATACTTATGGCATGTACACAAGACTGAGGGATTCTATCTGATGCTCATAGGATATCATGAGCATGATTCCACACCAAATGAACAGGCGGGGGTCTGATGTAAATAGATCGGTGACGTGACTGCCATCAAAATACGAAGGATAACTCATATATCCACAGTGGTATCTCAAGTCGAAGGACCACTATGTTACTCGACTCGAGAATATTCATATTGATGTTGGTCTACCATATATTAGGAAATCGTTTAGTGTTTATCAAATAAACACATACACGTCTATACGAGTCTCCCAAGACTCATGGTTCATTGTGATAAACCATCAGACCTAGTCTTGATATAAGACATTTACTGGTCTCAGTGGATTTTACTAACCGACCTGTGTTTGTAAATCTTGAACAGGAACTTTATTTGATAATATACTTCTAGTAGTGACACTTCCCAATGTCAATTACAAACTACTTTATAACTGCGCTACATTATATATTCTCGGGTCTTTGTCTAATATATATATATATATATCACTAAACGAGATTTAGTTTCAATATAATTAAATTGGATCGAATATATATAATAAAAGACAAGAGGTGCGACCATAAATAAGTAATATTATGGAAAAATATATTGTTCGTATCCATGAATCAGACATAAATACGATCTGAATTGGCGCTCCGAGCATCAACCCTAACAAAAAGAACCCAAAAATTATGTTTTCTTGGTCACAATTTTAGGTTCGAGGGTGTAATAAATAATAAAAAAGAATTGAAGAACTTAAGTAGGATAAGTGTGAAACAAAAGAGATTTACATGTCATTTGCCCTATCTTAAATATAAAGATTTTGTGACAATATTCATATTGTGGTCATGTCTCTATGTATCATTTTTACTATGCATCTGATTCAACATTAAAACATTGTACTTTTCAAGTTTTTCATTGAAGTTCATGAGTATTTTAGTTTTATTTAACGAACTATATAAACATAAAAATTGATCTATCAATCGAAAATAATTTTTTTTCGTATTCTTTTTTATTTTCTAATATATATATGTATGTATGTATATGTATAAGTAATTAATGAATATACTTATACTTTTTTTAACTTATAAAAAAATTAGATTAATTTATTCTCTTGCGTTCTTGGATTTGTTGGAAAACCTTTTGAAGTTTCCTAAAAATTAATTAATTCCAGTAATTAATTTGGTACTTCAAACGAAAGGTTTCATTAATGAATGATAAATGGCATACTTATTTAGTATTCCATAAAAGTTAATTAATTTCATGCATAATAAATGGCATACTTATTTAGTGTTCCATAAAAGTTAATTAACTTCATTAATTAATTTGGTAAAGGTCTCGTTAATGAATGATAAATGGCATACTTATTTAGTGTTCATAAAAGTTAATTAATTTCATTAATTAATTTAGTACTTCAAACGAGATGTCTCATTAATAAATAATAAATGTCATACTTATTTTTTTTTCTCTTCTATATATAGAGAGCATTGTTTTCGTTTTTAAAATAGAAAGAAAACACACACAAAAAAAGCTTGGCATTTTTGCTTGAGTTTCTCTTTGTTTTCGATTTCAAAGGAGTTCAAACACTTTTGTGGTTCGTTGGATACGAGTTCGGTGGTGCCCTTGCTCGTTCGTTTTCCGTTGCATCCTGGGAAACAATCGTCTCACGTTCTACTGCACCTTCGGTAGGGGACGAATTTGTTTTAAGGAGATTGTTGACTTCAACAAGCCTCGGAGAAGAAAGAAGTAGTTCAGCTCATCAATTCTTTCAGAGACAGAGATACTTTCATCGCATTCAGAGGCAGACGCTTTCTTTCTCGTCAGAGGCTCGATTTTTGAAGACGTCAGAGGCATAGGCTTATTTCAGAGGCAGACGCATCATCTGGGTCTATTTTGAGCATCAGGGGCTGAAATAAAGCCTAATTCGGATTTCCTTGTAACTACCGTTTGATAATACTTGTACTACAGTCTTAAAACAAATTCCGTTCTGTAGATATGGAAATCAGTCCAAACACAGTTGACCCAAATGTGGTAGCCTCTTCGGCTGGCCAAAGTGTTGTGGCAGCCTCTTCGGCTGGCCAACATGTTTCAGCCTCTGGGCTTAATCTGGCAGCCTCTGGGGCTGGCCAAGGTGTTGCTGCCTCTATGGCTAGTCAACTTGTTGGACATGTGAGCCATGTCAATCCTGCTGCGGAAAAACCTGAGAAATTCGGTGGTCAGAATTTCAAAAGGTGGCAACAGAAGATGTTTTTCTACTTGACCACGTTGAACCTTGCGAGGTTTCTAAAAGAAGATGCTCATGTACCCAAAGAGGGTGAGATTGATATCCAAGTCATCAGTGCCATCAATGCTTGGAAACATTCTGAATTCCTATGTCGGAATTATGTGCTGAATGGGCTAAGTGATTCATTGTACAGTGTGTACGCCGGAATGAAAACAGCTAAAGGGCTTTGGGAATCTTTAGATCGAAAATATAAAACTGAGGATGCCGGTACTAAGAAATTTGTCGTAGGCCGTTTCCTAGATTTTAAGATGATTGATTCCAAAACTGTGATAAGCCAAGTACAAGAACTGCAGATTATTCTAGCAGAAATTCATGCTGAGGGGATGAGTTTAAGTGAAACCTTCCAAGTAGCCTCGATAATTGAGAAACTACCACCTGGTTGGAAAGATTTCAAGAATTATCTAAAGCATAAGCGAAAAGAAATGAGCATTGAAGACTTGGTTCTTAAGCTGAGAATTGAGGAAGATAACCGAGTTTCTGACAAGAGAGGAATGACTCATGAGGCCAAAGCAAATGTTGTCGAACATGGCCATAAGAACAAGAACCTCAAGAACAAAGGGTCAAAGATGGGCCCTAAAGGAGGAGTTTCCAAGAAATCCAAATTTCAAGGAAGATGCTTCAACTGTGACAAAATGGGTCACAAGTCTTCTGAGTGCAGACTGCCGAAGAAGAAAAAGAAACAAGAGGCTAATGTGCTGGAAAACATGACTCAAGATGTTTCAGACATTAACCTTTCTGCTGTGGTTTCTGAGGTGAATCTGGTGGGTTCTAACCCAAGAGAGTGGTGGATTGACACTGGTGCCACTCGACATGTGTGCTCGGACAAGAGCATGTTTTATTCATTTGAGCCTGCTGGTAATGGGGAAAAATATACATGGGAAATTCAGCAATATCTGAGATTGAAGGTCAAGGAAAGGTGATTCTGAAGATGACCTCTGGGAAAGAGTTGACTCTGAATAATGTTCTGTATGTACCAGAAATACGGAAGAATCTTGTGTCTGGATCGCTTCTGAACAAGTATGGATTTCGGATGGTGTTCGAGTCTGATAAAGTAGTTTTAACTAAAAATGGGATGTATGTGGGAAAAGGGTATGTAACTGATGGGCTTTTTAAGCTCAATGTAATGGTTGTTAAACCCAAGAATATCAATAAAGCTAGTTCTTCTGCTTATATTGTTGAGTACTCTAATCTTTGGCATGGTATATTAGGACATGTTAATTTTAATTCATTGAGAAAATTAATTAACATGAATCACATTCCCAATTTTAAAATTGATAACAAACATAAGTGTGATACTTGTGTTGAGGCAAAACTAACAAGATCATTTTTTCATAGTATGAATCGAAAGAAACTCTGAACCACTTGATCTAATTCATACCGATGTATGTGATTTTATTTTCAATACAATCGAGAGGTGGTAATAAAATATTTATTACCTTTATTGATGATTGCACAAGATTTTGCTATGTGTATTTAATGAAAAGCAAGGACGAAGCTATAGAGAAATTTGTTCTCTATAAGAATGAAGTTGAGAACCAACTGAATAAAAGAATTAAGGAGTTAAGAAGTGATCGTGGTGGTGAGTATGTTTTCCCTTTTGAATCACTTTGTGAACAAAATGGAATCATACATCAAACCACAGCTCCTTATTCACCTCAATCCATGGGATTGCGGAACGTAAGAATCGTACCTTGAAAGAGATGATGAACGCTATGTTAATCAGCTCTGGCTTACCTCAGAATATGTGGGGAGAAGCTGTTTTTATCAGCTAATTACCTTTTAAATAAGGTACCACGGAAAGAAGCAGGGAAAACTCCTTATGAAATGTGGAAAGGAAGAGTATCTTCCTATAAATTCCTACGAGTGTGGGGGTTTGTCTTGCTAAGGTAGTCATTCCTCCACCTAAAAAGGTGAAGATAGGACCAAAAACTGTTGATTGCATTTTCATAGGATATGCACATAACAGTAACTTATCGATTTCTTGTGCATGAGTCTAATGTACAAGATATTCACAGAATACGATAATGGAGTCGAGAAATGCATCATTTTTCGAATACGTTTTTCCTTGTAAAACTACTTCGAATTCAAATGTGCAAAAACGAGCACACGAGACTATCATTGAAGATAGTTAGGACGACGAGAACAAATAAATGTTCCAGAGGATCAACAAGTTTTGAACTTGAACCAAGACGTAGCAAAAGAGCTAGAACGGAAAAATCATTTGTCCAGATTTTCTGACATTTTGCTAGAGCATGATCCTCAAAGCTATAACGAAGCTGTAAGGTCGGCTGATGGTGCTTTATGGAAAGATGCCATCAATAGTGAAATTGAATCCATCTTACAAAATCACACCTGGGAGTTAGTGAATCTTCCTCCAGGATGTAAACCTTTAGGGTCCAAGTGGATTTTCAAAAAGAAAATAAAGGCAGATGGATCAATTGACAAGTACAAAGCAAGACTTGTAATTAAAGGTTACAGACAACGTGAAGGTCTTGATTACTTTGATACTTATTATCTTGTAACGAGAATAAATTCCATAAGGATGATACTAGCGATTGCAGCTTTGCGCAATCTTGAGGTACATCAGATGGATGTGAAAACAGCCTTTCTGAATGGAGATTTAGATGAAGAAATCTACATGGAACAACCTGAAGGCTTTATAGCTCCAGGATAAGAAAAGAAAGTCTGTAAGTTAGTTAAATCCTTGTATGGATTGAAACAAGACCCGAAACAGTGGCATAAAAAGTTTGATGACACATGTTGGCAAATGGTTTCAAAATCAATGAATGTGATAAATGCATTTATGTCAGAGAGACAGAAGTTGGCTATGTCATTTTATGTCTCTACGTTGATGACATATTGATTGTCGGGAGTGTAATGTTAAAATGGTGAAATCTACCAAGAATATGCTGAAATCTAAGTTTGACATGAAAGACATGGGTCTCGCAAATGTCATTCTGGGAATAAAGATCTCGAGAAGTCCAGATGGACTTATTCTTGATCAGTCGCACTACGTGGACAAGATTCTTGGTAAATTCAACAATGATGATTCTGCTGTGGCTAGAACTCCTTTAGATGTGCGTCTACACCTATCGAAGAATAGGGGAGAGAGTATATCTCAATTAGAATATTCTAGAGTGATCGGGAGTTTGATGTACTTATCAAGTTGTACCAGACCTGATATAGCAAGTACAATAAACAAGCTCAGCAGATATACGAGTAATCCAGGGGTTGATCACTGGAAAGCAATTGTAAGAGTACTCCAGTACTTACGTTTTACTCGTAATTATGGGTTGCACTATCATAGATATCCAGCTGTAGTCGAAGGATACAGTGATGCTAATTGGATATCTGATATGAAAAACTCAAAGTCTACCAGTGGCTTTGTGTTTACACTAGCAGGTGCAGCTATATCATGGAAATCCTCCAAACAGACTGTGATAGCCAGATCTACAATGGAATCAGAATTCATTGCATTAGATAAGTGTGCTGAAGAAGCAGAATGGCTTCGAAATTTCCTAGAGGATATTCCAAGTTGGCCTAAGCCAGTGCCAGCAATTTGCATTCATTGCGATAGTCAATCTGTAATTGGAAGGGCGCATAACAACATGTATAATGGTAAGTCTAGACATATTCGTCGTAGACATAATACCGTAAGACAATTACTCTCTACTGGAGTTATTTCGATTGACTATGTAAAGTCAAAGGATAACATTGCGGATCCGTTAACCAAAGGGTTAAACAGAGAGTTAATTGAGAAATCATCGAGGGGAATGGGACTAAAGCCCGTTAGATAAATGCTGATTACGAAGGACACCCAACCTTGTTGACTGGAGATCCCAAAATCTAGGTTCAATAGGACAACCCACTCGTAAAAGACATAATTGGTTCACTGTGGGGGGTTACCCTCTAGTCCATTCCTATGGTGAAATAAAATGGTGATGCTCGTATGGATACAGGTTAAGCAAAGGCTTTTGATGATTCTTATGCGTCGGGAATCCGAGCGGAGTATTACGAGACACTCTTAAATAAGAAATCACCTATGTGAGAGAGAAGTGTGGCCGCTTCAAAGGGAATTGTATGGGGCACAATTCTTAGAAACTCTTGCAGAACCAGACAGATGTTCATGGCCAAAATGGGCATAATCATGAGAACTCAGATGTGTTAGGTAAAACGTCTGTGTGATATATGTTTTCCATTTACATGAACGGCAGTACAGTTCAATGACATCGCGTCCACTGTCAGCCAGTAAATGAGATATATTTTCACAAGGGAAGGTTCAAAGGTTGAGGCCTACCTATCCTATGCAGGTGTTGAACCGTTGAACTCTTTTAGGTCAAAATAAAATATTTCTAAAATATTTTTTGTTATTTGACGGGTTTCGCCATTTTCATTCATGTGGGGGATTGTTGGAAAACATTTTGAAGTTTCCTAAAAATTAATTAATTCCAGTAATTAATTTGGTACTTCAAACGAAAGGTTTCATTAATGAATGATAAATGGCATACTTATTTAGTGTTCCATAAAAGTTAATTAATTTCATGCATAATAAATGGCATACTTATTTAGTGTTCCATAAAAGTTAATTAACTTCATTAATTAATTTGGTAAAGGTCTCGTTAATGAATGATAAATGGCATACTTATTTAGTGTTCCATAAAAGTTAATTAATTTCATTAATTAATTTAGTACTTCAAACGAGATGTCTCATTAATAAATAATAAATGTCATACTTATTTTTTTTTTCTCTTCTATATATAGAGAGCATTGTTTTCGTTTTTAAAATAGAAAGAAAACACACAAAAAAAAAGCTTGGCATTTTTGCTTGAGTTTCTCTTTGTTTTCGGTTTCAAAAGAGTTCAAACACTTTTGTGGTTCGTTGGATACGAGTTCGGTGGTGCCCTTGCTCGTTCGTTTTCCGTTGCATCCTGGGAAACAATCGTCTCACGTTCTACTGCACCTTCGGTAGGGGACGAATTTATTTTAAGGAGATTGTTGACTTCAACAAGCCTCGGAAAGAAGAAGTAGTTCAGCTCATCAATTCTTTCAGAGACAGAGATACTTTCATCGCATTCAGAGGCAGACGCTTTCTTTCTCGTCAGAGGCTCGATTTTTGAAGACGTCAGAGGCATAGGCTTATTTCAGAGGCAGACGCATCATCTGGGTCTATTTTGAGCATCAGGGGCTGAAATAAAGCCTAATTCGGATTTCCTTGTAACTACCGTTTGATAATACTTGTACTACAGGATTTTCCACTGCTCGCCTCTTAAATTCATCATAAACAGTTGTACCTAAGGAGCCTCTCTGAGATTCTACTTGAAAACCCTAAAACTTTCCAGGCCGACTGTTTCTCTTTTTCAACATCTTTTTTTTTTTTTATCTAGCTACTGCGTTAAATGTTCCCTATTGAAGGGGTACAGAGATAATTAATTGCATGCAAATGCTTTCCCAAAGCAAAGCACTGTTATTTGTCAATTGTTTTCAGAGATCACGGCCGTATATATATACACATGCACGCTTATTATATACCTATTTCGTAGGGGTCCTAACTCTACCTAACACATAGGACAACTAGGTTGGCTCTCTTTTTTATTATTAAAAAACATGCACATTGGGATTGGAGAAGCTCTCTATAAAGGATGTTGCCCGGACACTTTTTAAATGTTAGAAATTCTGTTATTAAATTATCTAATCTGAATTTAAGTAAAGTAAGAAAAAATTCAGTTGTCTTAGATTGTTATAAGAAATACAATAGTTGTATTCGAACCCAAACTGATGACTAAATTTTAAATCATTTCAATTGCCGCTCTGTATAATTTTTATAATTATTCAGTGAACTTGTTTCTTATGAACTTTTATAATTTATACCCTAGCTCTCGGCGATGAAGGAATAATGAAGGAGAAAATTGGGTAAAATGCAACAATCACATTGTGCTATAATTGAACTACTTTAGGCTCAAATATGTAATTAGACTATAATTCATATTAGTGGTACGAAGAAGCACTATAAAAATATATATAAATAGGTCTTAGTAGATATTTTTATTATATATATTTGCACATAAAAATCATGATTGTCCTATGGCCGTACATCTAAAAATTTATAAAAATATTGATGGTGATTTTTCTCCTTGAGAAATGTTCAAATGTCGAGTAGGGGTAGAATATATATTGTATTTAGCTAAAAATAGATGATAAAGGCTCAAGTGTCCAGAAAGAGATGAGTTTGACATAAGAGACCCGACTTAGTGGTATAGAAAAGTTCTCCCGAGAATAGGAGCATCGTCAAAGATGAAGTAAGCTGAAATATCGATCCGACCACACGAAGAATAATAGATTTAGAGTTTTCCGAGAGTTTATTGGAATCGACCCGATGAAATCCTTATATGTCAACCCGACTTAGTTGAGGGAGCAAAAGGGAAGTTTTGATAGTATAATCTGCCTCAGTATGTCGACTCGATGAACGAAGATGGGATCACAGGCCGACATGTATTGAAGTCATGTGATGTAAGCCCTAGTTGATATGATAAACTTATAGAAGGCTAATGATAATTGTGGAGAAGCAACGATTCTCATTAGAAGTCACCTCTGCCAGCCGCCATTGGCCGGTGCAGTGCAGAGACAGAGTTACGATGGTAATGATGGCGAGGTGACATATGCAGACGTTAGATGGGGTGGGATAGTGAATTTGGAAACCTATATAAAGGGGTGAAGTCTCAGATTCAAATTTTAGAAAAATTCACATCTCACAACTTGTAAAAAAACTAATAGCTTTAGAACTAATAATAGAGAGAGAAAGATGGTCGTTACCTGACCAAGTGAGTGAATTGTATCAGGCTTGTGTAAGACTCGAGGTGATTTGTCACTTTGTGAGTTCATTTCTCCACTGTAGCTCGGGTCGGTATTAGCCCCAAATAGTAAAAAAGTGCACGTTATTTCTCCCGCGGGCGTAGGTAGGAGCCACTCTCCGCCGAACCACATAAACTCTATGATTTTTTTATCTGTTTGCTAAGTTTACTTTGTTTCCCAACTAATCAAATAAATTCATCGTTGGGGGAGGTTTGTTTAAGGGGTTAATTTCCCATATTACCCTTGGAAGGAAAAACAACCGTCAACAGTAGGTGTCGTCTGTGGGAAATAGTACGAAAAGCAACACAACACACTAAAATGATGGTAGGAGACGAAAATCATAGAGCTCCAGAGGCCTCAACGGCAGAGTGGATGGAAGAGATGAAAGAGAACTTGCGATTAGAGATGGAAAATGCCTGGAAAAAAAAAATGATACAAACCAGATTCTCAGGAAAATCATGATGGAGAAGATTGAGAAGTTTGAGAAGAGAATAGGAGAACATGGATAAGTGGGGCCCAGTATAATGAGAGAAACGATTGCCAGTGGAAAGAGAGTAGCCAGAGTATAAGTGGGTCGAGAAATCGGGAAAAAGAATGCTCAGAAGGTGAGGTTGGTGGTTGTGCTAAGTGGAAATAGAGTAGCCAGAGTATAAGGTTATGGCTAGTGCTGCGCCAATAGAGAGGCCTCATAAGGGAGATGATGACACGCAGACCCCGAGATCATTCAATAATAGTTATTTCTTTGGAAAAGTGACCAAGGATGTTATCAGGAATGCAGGCGTAAAACTCTAAGTGGCGAGGAGATATCATGCTCGGAGGAGTGAGTAGGAAGAAGCCTTTAGCCGATGGCATGAGAACACTGAGAGCCACTTGAGGGATTGGTTCCAAAAATAGATAAAGAAGTGTGAGATGAGCATGAGAGGAGGTGCTCGGGACGATGAAGATATGGAGACAACATCCCCTTTCACTATGGAGGTCTTGGAGCTGGAGTTCTCGAGGAGGTTTTCCATGGCTTTAATGGACATCTACTAAGGTAACATAGACCCATAGGTCTCATGTCGAGAAATTTATTTTACTCATGGAGATTCAAGACATGGTCAATGAGGCGGTCTGCAAGGTATTCCCGATAACCTTGGGAGGACCGACCAACATTGGTTCTAAAATTTGACTCAATGGAGTATCAGTAGCTTTTTACAACTAAGGAAGTCCTTCGTGCACCATTTCAATGGGCATGCGCACCAAGAAAGATAGTCGGGTCACTAAAGACGATAAAGCCGCATGATGATAAGCTGTTGAAAATCTTCATCGATAGATACCATAGTTGGTAATAGAGGCGGGCGGCGTATGAGTTCCCTGTGGCATTTGAAAGTTGTAAAGGGCCTAAGGTTTGGGAGACTGTGGTCCTACCTTAGGATCAAGAAGTTCAGATTATGCGATGGCCTTTGAGAAGGATAGAAGGTTTGTATTATTGGAGGAAGATGGGAAGATAGCCCGATGAGGTGTTGCTCGGGTGAAGAATGAACCGAGACATGAAAATTATCGGGATACTGGTAGCAAATGGAGAGGATCGGGCAGGCTTCAGAGTAAACCAACACCCAATGGGAGTCATCTGATCAAGATCGCACATGTTACCGGGGCACGACGTATACTGCCATCAACAGGCCTTTGTCGCAGATAACCCGGGAGATACAAGACAAGGGTCTATTGATAAAGCCCGACCCTAGAAGGTTCCTTGTAGAGAAGAGGAATACTAGAACCTATTGTGCACATCACAATACAAAAGGACATGACACTGGGAACTACAGAGATTTGCAGGAGTAGGTAGATGAACTAGTAAGAAATGGCTACCTCAAGGAATATATTGATCACGAGGCTATGAGGGTAAGGCAACAGAGTGAGTAGAGGCCTATGTTCACCATATCTGGAGGAAGAACATTGGCTGAGGACTCAAACAAGGAAATAAAGAGTTATAGTCGGATCAATAACCATAAGGTAATGACTATGGAGAGGGCCCTGATGATTCATAAAAACAAGGCAGTACCAATAATATTTACCGATGAGGATGCTCAAGGTGTGAGTTACCCTCTTGATGATGTGTTTATAATCAAGGCCAACATTAGCGGGTCGAAGATAGATATGATATTGGTGGACCTTGATACTATAGTGGATATTATATCCGAGGAGGCTTTGAATGGGCTGGGAATGAAGTTCACCAAGTTGATTAAAGAAGTAACTCTACTGTACAAGTTTAGGGGATCTACTGTTGTCCCAATTGGTCGGGTACTGATTATGCCCAAAAGGTACTCGCGGTTATCGCAGTATAGTTGGGGTGTCGATTCCTCATAGAGATGGTTACAAGGAACTAATTTACTTAAAAAAAATGTTAGCAGTAACTTAATGAAAATAGATAGATTGAATTGGTAATATGAAATAAAAACTATGGAAAATACTCAAGAGTTATAAGTAGAGAGAGATAGCAAAGCGTCGGGAATCCCTCTTGTATCAACTTCCTATATTCAGTTATTGATTTCTTTTATTACTCAATTGAAGGTTTCACATCCTAAACCAACAATCAGAAGATATTCAATTCAAAACACATAAAATTATAAGGTAATCGATGAATTACTTTCTCTATGTTAACAGCACACAAAGTTATCATTATGACCTATCTAACGTCGATAATATACCCACAAGCAATACTGCAACAGAAGATCAACTCATAAAACAACTTTACCAGTCACAACTGGGTTCCCTAATAACATATAGAAGAAGCATGATTATTCCTATATGTAAGTTGGAAAAACACAATCTCTAGATTCATAAATCAAAAGATAATAAAGAATAACAAAATATCAATTTTATTAAAAGTATTTAGGAATCAAAACATGAACATAAGAAATCAATTATAAGAGTTCATCTTTAGCTTTGCCTAGGAGATTAGTTCTCCATAGAGAAGAAAGACATAGCCTTGATAGATCGGAGAGACATCCTGTCTGGCTTGAGGCTCTTCGTTATTCTATCTCAAAATAATGTTTCTAACTCTTTATTGTGTATTTTCTCTTTGTCTCTATCCCGTTTTGTTTTCTCTTTTTAGGGTTTGGACAAACTTGGATTTATATAGGGAAGTCTCGGAGTCATTGTGCGCATCAAACACATCTAAATTAGGTTTCTGGTGTCTTTCGGGGCACCGCGGCGCTGGCAAGTGGCGTCGCGGCGCCCAAATTGCTGGATTTTATATGCATCAGGATCCGTAGGTGCGTCGCGATGCCAATAAAGGCACGTCGCTACGCGTGGCACAATTACTGGATTTATACTTTCTGTATTTCCGCTCTTCCCTCGTGCTTCCAATACGTCTGCAAGGTCCCGAAACATGTGTAATTGCTCCCATATCCATGTTCCATTGCTTTCTAATAATAAAACATAAAATAAACCATAATTAAGATTAAATACATGATAATCAAGCCTAATTAGCGATGTTCAAAGTATACTTTCATGCACTTATCACTACCCCCAACCAGCTTATTGTTAGTCCCTAGCAATTCAAGTGCAAAAAGAAAATAAGAACTAAACTAAATTAAAAATAAATAAATAAAAATTGTCTAAGCCACTTTCGTAGGGATCACGATTGTATTTTGTGTATGCAACAAGCCTTTAAATCCCTAGGTGGCCATAGCGGACGAGTTATAGTCTCGTGAGGGCTTACAGCGACGACACCCATAAACATCATTCAAAATATGCATTTATGCAAAAATAAAAAAATGAAATAGTCCCAATAGCTACACATATTATTGTCCTAAAAGAATGCTTAGTAATGAAATCATAGAACATTCAAAGTACTCAAAGCACATCAACTTCAAGTCATTGAATAAATTATCTCAGCCAGACTCACAGTTTGTGTGTGTAAAGGTTCATTCACAACTTGATTCCTAGGTAATCCAACTCAGTTATTTCATTTAAAAATTGGGATCTGAAGGGTGAAACCAACCTAGATATGTCAAATGCGCTCTGTATTTGCCTTTATGTGCTCAGTATGGTATGATTGTTTTTTCTTTTTTCTTTCTCTTTTTTCTTTCTTTCAAGACTTTCTCTTTTTATTTATACCATACATCATAACACTAGCAAATCAGGTTAGACATCTAAGCAAACGATCATTCATCGACATGTAATTTCTTCAACTAGTCACTTTGCCAACTATCTAGGTTTTCACTGCTAAAAACCTATAGTTAGGTGCTTACTAGTCTAACATAGAACAACTATTCAAGCATCAGATAAAAGTACATTTAAAGAACTTATCATTTCTAAAATTTCATCCAAAAGCAAACAATATTCATCATTGGACATATGTTTTACTATTAAGAACTTAAAAATAAATATTTTTTTATAACATGTATTATCACTACATGCATACACCCCGACATAAGGGTGGCAGAAAAGCCCAAGCCCGGCCCGGCCTGGCGGGCTAAATTACCAAGCCGGGTTTTAAGGACAGGGCCCGGCTTGGGCTCGGGCTTAAATTAAAAAAAAAACGGTGATGACTGACTGATGACTGATGATTTCACTTTCAAATTCAATTGCTTCTGACTGCTGTTCCTTTACTCCTTAGCCCTTAGCCCCTTACCTCTGCTCTGCCGATCCTTTCTCATTTTTGCCCTAACCCTAATTCACAATTTCATTGTTCACAATTCACATAACATCCAATTTCATTGTCTCTCGGCTCGTCTCACTACTCTGCTCTGCTCTCATTCTCAGAATCTCAATTGCTCTCGGCTCTCCACTCTCCTCTCTTCTCGCCAGTCGCCACACTCTCGGCAGTCTCGGGTCTCGACAGTTGGCTAAGGTATTTTTTTTGTTATATGAAAGTTGCTTTTGTCTAATAGCTATTGTAACTTGTAACTTTGGGGTTTTCTGTTTAGGTTGGTTTTCTTGCATTTGCTTCTGGTTGTCAAAGTTACAGGTTGCATTTACTGTCCTTGTAACAGGTTGCAGACTTTGGTGTTTCTGCATAATTTACAAGGACAATATCAAGGAGAAATGTATTTTTTTTACATGTGATTTGCAAAAAGTTATACAAAATTCACTTGGAAACTGATTTTATTATGTGCACAATTATCAAAATATTAAAGTAATTACTAAGGTTTCATTTTCTGAAATCTTTATTTTTGGTATTGTGATTTGCTTGTTACTTTGTAATTTAAAGGGGTTTGAATTGGAAAAATAGATAAAGGGGTTTGAATTTAAAGGGGTTTGCTTGTTACTTGGAAACTGAATTTTATTCTGTTACAAACATAAATGACAAATGGGAATGTTCCAACTTCCAATACCAGTGGGTACATAATGAGAAACCGTTAAAAATCAATGTGGGGCTCCAATGCTAGTGATACATAATGAGAAACTGGAAAAGTTAGATAGGACTGATTTTATTAGACAGCAATTAGCAACAGAAAATGTTGGCCTGAACTTGGCAAAGTTCTCAAATCAAAGGATTAGTTATTCGAATGCTCTGTTTCTTTATCTTGTCATATTGTTGATTCAATTTTTTTTCCCAGATTTTGTTATGTCTAACTTGGAAGAATCTACGCCTATTCGGCCAAATTCCCCTATTTTTCTTAACGGCCTTGAAGATGTACGCGAGCATAGTGATGATGAAAATGAGATCCTTGATATTGAAGATGGAAAAATAGATGAAGATGGTAACAAAAGAAAGGGGGTAGCATTAGAAAATATGGATAATAAGAGACGAACGACAGCAAAATGTTGGGATCATTTTACCAAGATTACTGTTGGTGGGCAAATAAAGGCAAGATGTAATCACTGTGCCAAGTTATTGAGTGGTATGGCTGGAAAAGGTACCAGTCACTTAAATAGACACATGAAGAATTGTTATACTAAAAAACAGCCTAAGTTTGAAGATACAATTCAAAAAACTCTTAATGTTATAAAGCAAGAAGATGGAACGACTTCTATGGAGCTTAGATCATTTGATGTAAATATTGTCCATCAAAAAATTACGTCATTGGTTATAAAGCATGAGCTGCCACTGAAGTTTGTTGAGTTTGATGCTTTTAATGACTTGATTAATTATTGCAACCCTTTGGTGAAGAAAATGTCCAGAAACACTTTAAAGGCTGAGATTTTCAAATTATATAAATCAGAAAAGTTGAAAATAATGAATTTGTTGAATATTAATGACGATAGGGTTGCTATTACTACTGACATGTGGACTTCCGGTCACCAAAAGAGAAGGTATATGGTTGTTACAGGACATTTCATTGACAACTCATGGCATTTACAAAGTCGAGTCTTAAGATAATTTAATTTTGTGTACTTATAATATTATGTCTAACTTATTTATTGAAGATGCTAACATTTAATTACATACATTATGTATATGTAGGTTCATATATGTACCAGCCCCACATATTGCTGAGTGTCTATCTCAAGTTCTAATTAAATATATGATGGACTGCAATGTGGATCGAAAGCTGTCAACATTTACTTTGGATAATTGTTCAACTAATGATGCAATGGTAGAAAGATTGAAGGGAATGCTTTCAACTGAATCTTTGTTAGTGGGTGGTAGATTTTTTCATATGAGGTGTGCAGCTCATATTTTGAACCTAATTGTGAAGGATGGTTTGAGCGTGATTGAAGTGGTTATTGCAAATATTAGGGAGAGTGTTGCTTATTGGAGTAGCACACCGAAAAGGAATGAAACCTTTTTGATGTTCGCACGTCAATCATTGATGAAGACTGAAAGAAAATTGGTGCTTGATTGTCCGACTAGATGGAATTCTACATTTGTCATGCTTGATATTGTAGTTAAGTACAGAAAAGTTTTTCATAGAGTGCAACAAATTGAGCCCCATTATAAATGTTTGCCTTCTGATGCAGAATGGGAGATGGCTGAAAAAATGGTAGAATATTTACGTCCATTTTATTTGTTGACGGAGATGTTTTTAGGTACGAAGTACCCTACATCCAATATGTTTTTTCCACTAGCTTGTAAAATGAAGATGTCTTTGATGGAGTGGCAAACGTCCCTTATTCCTCAAGTTAAACAAATGGCCTCTATTATGATTGCCAAGTTTGAGAAATATTGGCAAGAGATTCATGGGGTGTTGGTTATGGCTGTCATTCTTGACCCAAGATTTAAGATGTTGTTAATTGATTATTATTTTCCAAAGATTTATGGTGTGGGTGTTCAAGAGCAAATTATTAAAGCACGTCAACTTTCTGAAGAGATAGTTAAATATTATGAAGCTAAGTCTGATGTTGGTGGTGAATCTTCTACTTCAGTTGTTCATTCCATAATATTGTGACCACTGATTCGTCTTCTTTTTTAGATTTTCTGACTTTGATTCTTTTGCCACTCAAAGCAATCATATGACAAGATCAAAGTCCGATCTTGAAAGGTACTTAGAGGAGCCTTTAGTTACTAGAACTCCAGACTTCGATATTTTGATTTGGTGGAAGACAAATAAGGGAAAATATCCTATTTTGGCTGAGATAGCTAAAGATATACTAGCTATTCCTATTACGACTGTGGCATCAGAGTCTGCTTTTAGCACTGGGGGGAGGTATTTGAGTCCACATCGTGCCAAATTACATCCTGACACATTGGAGGCAATAATGTGCACTCAAAATTGGTTATGGGCTTCTGAGCGAGGTATAAGACTATAATGATTATTTCTTAATTAATTATTTTCTTTGATTTACATGTTTTAACATTTTTTCTCATTAGGTCTTATTCATGAACAACTTATAATTTCTGGAGAGGAACTGATGGATGAAGTTGAAGGAGACTTTGAGCCACAAGAGTTAGATTAGTTTGATGCATTACTTTGTGGCATTTGGATAATTGGATTGTTAATTTATGGATGAAACATTGAAACTTTTAATGTACTTGTTTCGTTGTTTGTGGTATTTGGATTGTTAGTTTATAGATGAAACATTGAAACTTTTGATGTATTTGTTTGTGACATTTGGATGGAATATGGATGGTCAGTTACTTAGTTTATGGATGAAATATTGAAACTTTTGACTTTTGAGGTATTTAGTTGTAAATTTTGGATTGTTAGTTCATGGATGATACTTTGAAAATTTTTATGTATTTGTAAATTTTTATGTATTTGTTCTAGGCTCTCACATTGGGCCTGTAGCTCTCACATTGGGCCTAAGAGCTTAAGGGAAAGGTACTCTAACTGGGATGTGTGGCACTTGTTCTTCTTGAGGAGTACTTGCACTACCATCCTTAGTAGCACCTACAGTGTTGGAGGTGTCCTGCATCCCTACCTCTTCACTCCTAGTGATTATGGCATTAACACTTTTTATATTGGATGCCTCGGGATCAGCCTGTGCCATGTGTTTCCCGTGTGGATTAGGTTGAGCTTGAGATGGAAATTTCCCTTGTTCTTGCACACTTAGGACATTAGTCAACTTAGAGACTTGACTTTTTATCTCCTTATTGTCTTCCACATATGAGCTATCAATGACTCAAACTTTTGATTGGTTTTGCTTTGGGCCTCCACTAATACTTGCACAGTATCCTCTAAAGAATTCCTAGGAACGGCAGGTGTGTGATACTGGGGGAACTGTAACCTCTAGTTTGTGGTGTCTGACTAGGTTGTGGGGGCTCTTGTTTCCAACTAAGATTGAGATGGTTCCGCCAACTAGGATTATAGGTATCTGAATACGGTGTATAAGGCTTCTTGTACATCCCAAATGTATTGTATTGTTCCTCATATGTTCCCCTCATCTCACCATATAGAGGGCACTCTTGGCTAAATAGTTTATCCCCTTACATACAAAACATACCCCTTGAGGTTCTAATTGAGCTACCGCATGCATAGTCTTGATATCGTTGACTTTTAAGGCTCTTGACTCCCTAGTCAATAGCTCAAACGGTGCCTTAAGACTATCTTCATCCCTAAAGTGGTGTATGCCTCTGCTAGAAGGAGTGAGGTGTGTCCTGTTAGTGTTATCCATGGTATTAAGTCCATTCCAAGTGTGAGATTTCTCAGCTAGGTCATTTAAGTACTCTAATGCCTCATCAGGGTCCTTTCGGATGAACTAACCATTGCACATTCTCTCAACAAATTGGCGCTCTCTAAGGGTTAGTTCATCATAAAAATAACTTACTAAGCGCCAACTCTCATAACAATGGTGAGGACAACTAGCTTACATCTCTTTAAACCTCTCCCACATTTGATAAAGAGTTTAATT